>JAAXOA010000832.1:0-19142 GCA_036561885.1 Salina celebensis
ATCTTGTAACCATGTTTCCTAGTTTTTAGAATGTCATACAGCTCCTTGGCTTCTGCTATTTGTCCCAAGTTGACGCCAGTAGCTGACTGTAAATAACAAACCAACCATCAAAATGCAAACGTAAGCATTGGCAGAATTTTATTAATTTCATTTATTACCAAAGCGCTATTACCAATTGTTACGACATTATCACACTATCAATATCAATCAATAATCTCATACCATACGAAAAGACCCAAGGAATGTTTTTCAAACTATGCTATGCGATGTTATTTTAATTACCAGTCTTTGATCTTCCTCTATAGTTATAAGTCCTGACGACACCAGACTAGCTTTAAGTTTTGTTGTGGCCTTCGTTTGTCCAATTAGGTCGGCCAAGTGCTTTTCAATGTGTTCAATTTCGTGTGACTCCATATTATTTTACGCAATTTAAAAGCGTTTCAAATTTGAGAATGTTGAAATAGAATTTAAATTTTGTCAGACAGTACAATCCAGTTGCGCAATGAATTGAACACTATCGTAAGCATTTTTCTTCTTCGACCAGCTATCCAGGTCCTTATTCCTCGAGAAATTATCTGAGTTTTGTTATCACATTTGTAAATAATTGTGTTTGATAATTTGGTAGTTTGATAAAAGTTTTGAATTTTGCTACGCCACTTGGTTTGTTATACATACGACGAGTGAAGGATATTATCGGTTAAACACTTCAATCCATGCAAGCTTTGAGTGAATTAACTGGCTAAACATGTTTGCAAGTTGAATTCCATGTCAAAAATGTAATTATCAGAGTAGTAAAACGGTTTCAATCTATTTAATGAATACTATCAGGTACATTCATTCGGTTATCAGCAGCCCGCTAGTCCACTACCACAACTTGTAAGCAGCTTTAATGGGTACACACGTATTCCAATAAAAGTTTGGATTCATCACATAGTTGTTGTTTATACGAGTTCAAACATAAGCGCAAAGTTCATTAGTCTAACCGTTTTGAAATGGTTCGTGTCAGTAATAAACACATGTTCAAAATCTTCTAGTACCTGTGAGACGAGGTTTAACACAGACAAATTTGCTTTTAGTATTTTACACTTTTTAGAGACTATAAGCTTACAAATATGCGGATATATGATACGGGCCTATAGAATATTCCGAATCGAGAGCACAAGATGTTCGCCTCTATACTTTCAGAATGCGTCATGCCCCAGAATTGGCAGGAATTTATAGTTAACTTAATCCTTTTATTATACGCAAACTAGTGTATGCTTAGCGTGCTGCATACCGACTGAAAGTTGTATTTGCACATGTCAAGTGTTTTCTACTAGTTTTAGACATTATATTTGTATGGAGGTTTTAAAATCTATCAACTGGCAATTGGTTTTGGGCTATATGGTCTATGTCACTCAGCTTAAAAAAACGAGAATGTAATGTTCTTTTCACATTATAAAATCCCGGAGTTCAAGTCAATTGACTTTTTAACGAAGATATTGGACCATTGCGATTGTAATATTTAAATAATACATTTCGCATTTCCTTGATGAGTTCTTTCACTCCGTCGTTTGCTGAGCAAACAAAATTCAGGAGAATTTGGTTTTTGGCGCGTTCGGTTGACTAAGCTTGAATAATGAATTTACTCATTTATCTTGGTTTGGTTTTGCATAACTGCATAGCGGTTGCATTTAAAGTTCGCGAGATAGGAGTTCAGGAAAACCCTTTTGTAAAAACAACCCTTTTCGGGTGCACAATTCGAATAATCCAAAGTCCAAGTCAACAAAGATCGTTGTGGTATTCTTCAAACGGCCAGAAACTGTCTCAATCGTTTATTGTGGATTCCTACAACTACACAAATACTTTGAAACGCAGCCATGGAATGCTTGGACAAGTTTACCATTACGAAAACTACGCAAAGCCGCAATGGATTTTTAAAACTCATTTAGGGTGCGTTGCTCATTTGTATTTCATTGAAAATGAGCAAGATATCGACGCCGCTGTGGGTTACCATTTTGTTGATTATGACATACGACACGAAAATCCTGCCTTCATTGTTTTCTGGGATAACAGTGAAAAGAACCTGCCTTGGCGAAGACACTTTGCAATGCACCACTTCCCAAGTACGTTCATGAATATAAGAATCTATATTGAAAACCGGATCAAGAAAGATTTCAATAGAGTCGGTATTATTTGCATATTTTGCAATTATGCAGCTTTAGAAAAACCTTATATTAAGTTTATTATTTTTCCTTCAATTAATCCAAGTCTGCTTACTAAACTATTGGCTAACTGGCACAAAAATCATCACAGAGCGAACGGTCTCTTGTCGGATTTCTATAATCAACAAGATTTCAGCAGTGAGACAAGTTTCACAAGTTTATTGTCAGAAACATACAACATTACCTCTCAACGGTTTACCAAAATGAGTGATACATTTGGGATTCCATATTGGGTACATCGGAGTTTTCATATTGGGGCGTCTAGTATTGCACCAGGCTTAACAGGTCCTGAGTCCCCAAGGCTGTACTGGTTATCTCATGGAGCGAAAGTGGTAGGGTCTCAATTCCTGACAGTGATTCACAGAAATTTTCTGAGAGGGCGTGGATGGTCAAGCCTTTTGCTACCGCTTAAGTCAAATGTTTGGTGGACACTGGTTTTGGTATGTTTAGCTGTTTTAGTAGTAATCATTCATTCTTCAAATACAACTACCAGCATGCACAATAGTTATCTGCTTACAATTGGAGCCTCTCTTACGGACCATTTCCATGCCGGAAACTACACTTTGGCAATACGTATTTTATTGCTTTTCTGGTCCTATTTTTGCTTTTCCTTGGCCGTATTGTACGGCGGAGAAATGGCGGCTCAGCTGGCGGTACAAGAATCTTCAGACTTCCCAAAATATCTGCCAGACTTGGGAATGGAGAGGTCACCAATAATTAGTTTGGTAGAATATGAACATCCTGAACGTTATCCAGGTAGACGATTATCTAATTTGGTTGAATTTCTTAAGGATTACCGTGAAAAATACAAGTGCCATTCTACCACAACAAGCCATTGTAAATTCCGATACGAACTTTTTACTCGTCTTTATGACAGTAACTACAGATCGTTTTGCGGCCTGAGTAAAGCAAATTTCACCACAGGGAATCCGTACCAGCCGTACAGATGTTCTGTGCATAAGGATACAGCCTATGATTCAAACATTTTGACATTTTTTGACCTGAGTTATATTATTCCAACAGTGAAAGTTACTTACGCAAAGTATCCCACATTCTGGATTAGTCCGATATTCAGTACCTCAATTTCCGCAGTGTTTGTGCCGTGGATGACACGGAAAAATTATTTTGGGAGGCTAATAAAACCTGTCGTTTCAGCTTCGGGTGAGTCTGGCATGGGTCTCACTTTGACAAGGAAGCAGAATTGGCTTCTGCTTTGCAGTATTTTGGTCGCGGAGCGAGGGTTCTGTATGCCTCTACTAAGCACAAAGCCATGGACTTTGAACCAATGAAAATCATTTGGCTTAGAAACACTGAAATGATATTCATCAGTCTTTTAGGAATATCTTTGGGTGTTTTTGCTTGCGAGTGTGCCCCTCGTCTTCGGTATTTCGAATTATTGAAGAAAACAGAGGTTGTGAAAGATTTACAAAAGCCATGTCAAAGACACAAAATCTCAGCGTGCAAGCGGTATCTTAGTAACATCAAGGTTTTCTTGCAATCTATTTCTGCTAATGTCTCAAAGAAAATCCGTATAAAATTTGAGTAGGTCTAATCCTTTATATATGTTCAATGTATAGAAGAATTCGCTTGAGAATATTGCTAGTATTTTGCCATCATAATGTTAAACCCTTAAGATATTCAAGTCTTAAGTAACCACTTGTGTAAGTATCTTTGTCGAATTGTTGAATCCAAAAAACTAGTCCGTTTAAAAACCATTAGCGGCTTGATTTGCTTTGTACCAAAAATGCGTCATTGATTGCTCAGCGTCAGTCCGGGCGATCGCAAAAAAAATCCATATTCGCTCAATCCACTTTCAGCAGATTGGAAACAAGGTTGATCGATCACAAAACGTTATGATATGGACAACTGCTCTCATTTAAGTTTAAGTGGTTTTAACATGCTGAGAAACACACGTAGGCAATAGAAAAACTATTTGATAGTGCTAATATCTACCGCTATCTCCTGAGTAAATTAAGGACATAGATGGCCAAGTACCCTCTCGTGGCCTCCCGCACACGTTTTTGAAATAGGTTGCCAGACACCTTTTGGCCGCCGCCATAAGGGGATGGGCTCTCGGACACCTTCTAGAGGAATGCGGCAAGCTAAAACATGATATTATAGAAGAAAGCGGATAGTTTTTGGTTGACCATTAAGAGGAATTGCGATGCGATTCCGGCACATTAATTTTAAAAATTAAACCCAACGTCTTTACTAACAATCTGTGATGTACAGCATTAGATAATAGTTTGTTGTACAAGTGTAGTTTTATTTCGTTAAAAGTTCAAAGCTGTGTTTTCGTTAAATTTTGTGCTGGACCGCGCCAGTTACAGTAGCTCGTCGTTAAGTAAAATTTGAACACTCCAAATAAACCGGTGTCCGCCGAGCATGAGACTGGGTTTTTAGGATCTCTCTGGATACATCGTGTTCCCTTCCGCCCGGATTCAAAATCGCTTTTAAAACGGGAACCAACCATTTTCATCAAATGACGGAAAATGTCTGTCCAAAAAGGGTAAACCTGCTTCATACGCTTGAGTTTTGGCACCGGCTAGTCGTGTATTTTTAGTTTTATTCGTCTCTTGATGGAAAGCACTTTCGCTGGTTCTATCTGAATTCCCATTTTTTAATTATTTTTAATTTCGTGGCACAATGGGAACATTGGTCCCAGGAAATTCCACGAGTGCTTTCAAAAAATAACGTTCAGAATTGTCGACAACGTTTCCGATTATGTAGAAATTGTTGAACTAAATTGTTCGAGTCAACGTACAACTACTGCGTTAGTTACTAATTCATGTAGATTCTTAAAATATATGTGCAAATTACTATTGTCGGCGTTAACCAGCTACAAGCTAGCGAGCTAGATAAAATCGGGAACTGGACAATTAGCAAACCCGTGGACAGACAAAAACATATTTACACCATATTTTAGTAGCCACGATACCGCATGGGGATTAAGTGGTATTGCAGCTCGTTGCCATGCTAAAAACCGGCTTGCTAGTCTTGCGGTATTTCGGCTATTGCCGCTAGAAACCTTTAGTGATGTAAGAAATAGAAGTGTCGCAAGTACGTTAAAATATAGCATCTAACAGTTACCTGGTTTAGCAATATGCAGGCCACATTTCGGTAAACGTCAAGAATATCTGCAATATTTGGAAAGCATTTCCCATAAAATTACCAATATTCAAGAGTGTTAGGCTAAATGTCGTCTATATATGACAAGCAAGCTGTAGCCAGTCTCTAATATATATTAATATTTGGCGAAGGGACGCCAATGATTCTCAATAGTAAAGTTATTATTAATTCCGTCGCGGATGTTTTTTAAAGTTAATTATTTATCGATGAAGTTTATTTCAAGGGTATTCATATTTCTTTTAAAACTTTGGTATCAAAATGGCGTCCGTACGTCCGCGTGAACCGGTTTTTGGGGTTTCAGGAATTTTTGACACCTTTGGGGAGAATTGGCTACCCACACCTTTACGCAGCGGGGAGGTTGGCCATCTATGATTAAGGAGTTTATTATTCGGGTCGATTATATTTTCATTACTTATACTTGCTCCGATGTGCTCGCTAATGATAAAATGAAAGCGGTTTTTGGCACATAAACTGATTATTTCATCAATGTAAGTTTTTAAGGCATAAAATGTCTTTACTTATGAATATTTGTACTGAAATGGAAACTATAAAGATATTGAACTATTCAAATATACCAAGCCAATAAGTGTTTTTAGTTTTGGTGTCTCTTTATGTTTTAATCCGATGCTTCTATTTGCGCAACCTGTCAACCTGTTTCTAGCTTCATGTCGTTGCAAACTCTATATAAACAAAGCCTGCCTGCTACCTTCAAGCGTTTTACAAATATCAAAAGCCATAAATGTATTCATCTGCGGTGTAAATATTCTTTTCAATTTATACTTTAGTCCTCGAAGGTGCTAAATTTGTTCATTCCGTATGCCCAGCGAAGCTTTGCGTAGAGTTTAAGAGTAGAGGATATTTCCATTGAACCAACAATCATTAATAAGTACGCATACTACCGATTCTATCCAAGTGAACACTTCTAGTTTAGACGTCATATATTCCTGCATAACGGCTTTGAGTTAATGCAGCGTAATTTAGTTTTCAAGATCTATCTGTGCTTATTTCAAAATGTTAACAGAGTTTAAGCTCTAATAACGTAAAAATAAACATGACAAAATACTAATTTTGATACCAATTGTTGGGATGAACGACACACCTTTGTTTAATTACAATAAAGTTTTGGAATAAAGGTTACTGGTAAGACATTTTATGTTGGTTTCCAACCAATGCCTTTTTTACCATTAACTGAATTTACCCTAATAACCTTTAAGGGTTCTGCCAATTATGAAGACTGGTGAAGATACCGATGTACGGATTAAAAAGGATTAACCTTACATGTACCTTAAAATTCATCGCTTTTTGTATGCATAGAAGCCAAAAGTTGCAGATGCCGATCTTGATGTGCTTACTTAAGTACATATGGTTGTCAAGTTAAATACTGTACTTACGGGATATATTTATTTGTTTTCTATGGTTGTACATGGATAAGTTTTCTTTGGTTTTCTATTTCTAGTTATTCAACAGTCACATTTAATATTATACAAGCTAGCTGGCAAATTACAACTGACTAATTTTACTCGAGTTTGATTGCAAAACTTATCGAATCTAAATATTTCATAAGAGGAACGTTCCCTTCGGGTACTTCATTTTTAATACGCACGCAGGGATTCGGGTGTTGCAGCGAACCTTTTTTGCATGTACACCTTTTTTGTCGCTATATGCAACGGTCTATATCAGCAGCAGTCGCCATACGCTGAACCACCCTTTGCAGGTATGGTATACGGGATTTCGCAGAAAGCTTTACAAATTGTCAGGCAATCAAACGCATTGCCAGACTATTTCATTCGTATTGGTATCTATATCCATCAAGTAAAACTGGTAGGCTTGAGCGGAAATACTAGCTCTTCTTGAACAACCATATAAAAGTCTAATATCGAATTTTTAAACAGAAACCAACGTCGACGCCATGAATCCCAACAAACACTTCAACAAACAAACAATCCATCTGGCATGAGTGTCATATTTGTGCCAATACGTTTAGTTGGAAGTCATATTTACGTTACCATCTAAAAACACATACTGGTGAGAGGCCATTTGAGTGCAACATATGTGGAAAGGGATCTGCGCTAAAAAGTGGACTGGTTAACCACAAGAAACGCCACAACCCTTCCAGAAAAGTGTTCCCTTGTGATTTGTGCTCAAAAGTATTTCGACAGTCTAGCAGTTTGAATACTCACCGCAAACTACACAACAATCAGAAGGATGCATGTTGTGTTATTTGTGAGTCACGGTTTGTGTCAATGTCAAAACTACGCAGCCATATTTTGTTACATACAAGAGAGAAGACCTGGATTTGTCATAAGTGTGGCAAGGAGTATGCGATCAGCAGCAGTTTGAAGCATCATCAAGCCTCTATTTGCAAATAGGGCTACCTATTGTTATTCAAGTATTTATTTTATACATAGTTGATAATGGTCATATGTCAAATTTAAACATTATCTGTAAATACTGAGACACTTCATTTCATCTCTTTAATGAATGTGGCACTGATTGTAGGTTGTTAAACCATTGTTTTACTAATATCATAACTTCTTATGTAGTTTACTTGATTGAGAAAGTTTTGCCAGGTCTACCTGGTGGTCAAGATATATGAGTTATATGTAAACCTGGCATATGTCGTGGTCAATAATTGCTCATCGTGACACATCTTATGCAAGAGATTCGAAAGTGTTTTATACACGATTCAAAATTTTACTGTCTTAGAGAAATGTATAATACTAAAACTGCTAAAGATGCAACTTTGTTTGCTCAAGAATTGTATTTACTTGTGCTACACCTTTGCAATCATCATACTGGTAAAGCAATGGATGTTGCCTTGAAAATATTAACATATCATGTAGTTAATTTAGTCGAAATGTTAACAGTAAGCTTGAAACAGTATGTACAGGAACTTTTATTATACTTCTTTTTAACTTTACAATCCATCACCTTATCTCCCAATACTTAAAAAATCTTGCATATCTTAGCATTTATTTTTTTATAATAACTTGCTTGTTTAGAAATTACAGCAACGATTTCAATCTACATCCTATTTTGATGTTTACACTATACACAAATAAAAGAAAATAATGGAAGGAATATTTGGTTATATTTGGATTATTGTTATTAACAGAAGTCTATGCGAAATTCATAGGCTAAACAATAAATTGAACTATCGAAATAAAGTAAAACAAAAATGGTTTGTTCACTACATACGTTTGTATATTTGTAATTTATGCTTTTGCGGCATATGAGTATATGTACATAACATAACTCACAATTTCAGTGTCAGCCGAAGAGCAACGTCCACATGACACAATGCGACCTCTTTCTCCATGAAGATTTTTTCCATTTTGTTTCGCCAGTAGACAATGTTAAACTCTTGACCTGCTTCAGGTGAGTTCTTTTCGGAAACTTTCGGATACCACACATACAAATAGTCGAGTAACGATCGGCCGCTTCCTTGGCCCAATCCAGGTAACTCCAGAGTGCTCGACCCACCTACAGACATAGGCCTCTGGAACATACTAAGAAAAACACAGCTTTGGGCAGCGAGAATGTTTCAAGGACATTTGATCTCCACCCCAATTTTTTGCAACGATGACTGCATCACCTAGAAGCCAGGTTTGGAGTAACTTCCGGTTGATGTATTGATCTTCTCCATGCGGACATGTAGCTGTTGGTATTAATTGCATGAGCATTCTGCATGGAAGAATGTGGTTCATCCATAAGCCTCAAAAGCCTCAAGAAAAATCATACGGAGTGTAGAAAATGTGATTATGGTCCAAGGGATGTTCGGAAGGACCCATTGCTCCCCAAGTTCACTATATTTTCTGGTGCTGAAGTGAAAGTGGAGGAAGTGGTGCCAATGCAGGACGGAAGTGAGGATTCTAACTGATTTGGCATACAGGGCTTAATGACCTCGCTTAATATATAACACATACATGTTTATGTTGCGGAAAAGCTATTTTTTGATTCTTAGTGGCGACTTTGTTGAAAAATGAAAATGTCACTGGCCATAGTCTAATATACATCATGGTGGTAAGCTTTGTACTGATAATACGTACATGAATTGGTGTTAAATATTCGTTAATGTGAAACTCACCGGTTATTTTAAGCTTTCACTAATACAACTACACCTATTTCTAGGTTAAATACAGTTGCTAAATTCTTCCAAATGACGTCAGGTTTAATTTCACGGTTACAAACAAATCTTTGTTGTTAGAATCGAGTAGTTGAATCTTATTTTTATCAAGTTGGGCCCAGTTTTGTTCTGAGTATTGTGATATTCAATGTTTATTTGCACGTCTGGAATAAATGCTAGTTCCTAATTAAAAATCATATTCAAAAGCAGATTGGTGTGAAGCTATGCCAGTGTGGAATCCGTGGAAAAAGTTTGTTTAAAGGTCAAGTAATTCAGATGAAATATCACGTTGAGGACTGCAAGACTTTTCCGCTTGGGGTATTCTCCAGTAAGTTCCAAACATTGTCAAATTTGAAGAACAGCCTTAATCGTCACAAATTAAGGAATCGCACTAGATGCTTCTGGTATTACTATCTACAGAATGTCTGGTGTATAATTCGTGCAAAGTAATCATCCCAGATTCTCACAAGCCTCACTACGTCAACTTCACCGTTTGTAGCTTGTAGCTAAGCTTGGTGCGATGCATTCTCGGCCCATCGGGCTTCTTACGTGCTTTTGGGAACGGTTCTTGTTGGGAGAAGCGTCGAAAAAAAAAGCAAGAGAAACCAGCTGTGCTATGCTTGCAAGCATTCTCTTGTCGGTGGTTTACTTTGCACGGATTATACACCAGACATTCTGTAGATAGTAAAAACTTATCAAATCGCCAGTAGGACTAACTATGTTTGGAACCTTACGATGAATTACATATGGAGAATGGATGTACATGTTAAAATTGGGGGAATGAGTTTGTTTATTTAAAAAAACCTTGAGACATGAGATATCATCAGATTAAAATATGGAACCACTCAAAAAGTATGCTGGCAGTTCGATTAAATCGTACGCTAACCAATAACTAAAAATGTTAGGCTTTGTTCTAATGTGTGGATGAAATACGTTAATTGCAGTCAACTATTTAAGATTCAATTCTCCTTTAATTTTAGTTTCATCAAGCATGAACTGTGCCGTTTGTAGTGTATTATTAAGAAACAGAAATACGACAATCGAAATAATATGGTTTACATACACACTTATATAACTTTCAAACAGAACAGAACATTGTAAACTCTAACTTTAGTCAAGTAGTAGTGGGTCATGATTAGTAGCGAAGCAGTCTATTAGATGAAATATAAACGACCAGAACTTCTCCAGCTTGTTGCGCTATCTTTGTGGAAGCTAGTCTCTCTAAATTTAAGGCTCCGAAGGTATTTTATCATGCCGAAGGCTGCAGTAAACAGGAAATCGATCTCCAAACGAGGAACCCCAAGCCGTTTTCTGCCACCTGAAAAGGTTTGCGGCTGAAATCGTTTCATATCTATGTAATAAAAAAAACATTTGAAATTTATCTGTTTAAATGCAACCGTCACTAAACAATGAGCAGGATATTGGTTTCTTACTTATTGTTATTTTGTCCTGTGGGAGAAGGGCTAACGCGGAATCTTCAACAGGAACCGGTTTCGTGATTGCGAAACGATTCTTGTAATGCGGATGCAATTCTACTTCAAAGCAAGTAAGTCCAGTCGATGTGATATCAATGAAGTCTTTAATTAACACCAACAAAGTTATAATTTTTTTCCGCTTTTCTCCACAAGGTTTGAAACAAGATATAGTTGTGTGTTTCATTGATGGAC
Organism: Salina celebensis; assembly: GCA_036561885.1. NCBI lineage: Eukaryota > Metazoa > Arthropoda > Collembola > Entomobryomorpha > Paronellidae > Salina > Salina celebensis. The sequence goes on from JAAXOA010000832.1 coordinate 11,127, forward strand.
ATGTGTACTGGAAGATTTCCACCGGGAAAATGTTGGTCAGGTCAAAATTTTCATTTCTTGCGACAAATCAATGGAAAGCCAATGAAAATCCTAGTTGAATGGGATATATTTGTGGTGTAACGATGACCTGGCAGGTTCCCGTCATGAGGTCATGACCTTTACTTTGTTTATAAGTACTTTTTTTATGCGTGTGCCAAGTCATTGAATAGGACTCCAGTAATGCTATTTATTGACGTATTTCTTAGTAGGAAATTTATAATTTTACGCATTCTCATTTAACTTTTCCATCATGGCTTTTACTATCACACGGATCGCCCAACGGTACGCTTTCCGAACACTTAGTGCTACCGTTCGGCAACGTTTTAATATCTGTTCTTAACAGCTTTTATTAGAATTTATAAACGATTTTTTCGATGATCGTTACTAAAATGATGCATTATTCTTATATTCAAAAAATTACACGGGATACTTGGCAATGCCCTTGTCAGTCTAATCATTATCATTAACATACTGTTATCCGAGAAATTTGCCATTTGTCAATATTTTCGACTATTTACATCCTTAATTAATAAAATAATGTTAAAGGTAAATTCATACCCATATGTCTAAGACAGTATTTTAGGGTTTAGATATAATCTTAAATAATCTTCGAACTAAATCTTAAATAGTGGTTTAAAATTACAAGATACGCTTGATTTTTTAAAGGTGTTTGCTACGGAGCGATAGTAGGGCTTGTCAAAAATTCCGTCTGCTCTGACGCTTTTCTGTCGGCGAAGACTCGGTTGCAGTGGTGCTGTCTTTTGCATGCAGGGAGGAGCAGTTTTACTCTGTGGCTTTAGAACTGGACGGGCTTAGAAGACCTACAAAAAGGCTTCTGAGACATAAAGGCGCCGTCTTCGAATTCAGACAAACTCTGTGACCGCCAACGTTTGACAAGCCCAACTTTCGCTCTGTGGTACAAAAAACTAGTCATTAATCGTATATTGTAAACATTTAAGTCAAAGTACTATTTTAATTAATCTATACAAACACATCAATCTATGCTGAGTTTTGTTACAACTTAATTGCTAAATTGAATATATCTACATACAACATCAAACGAGTATATGTCGCACGCACAAAGAAATACATAAGTCAACAAGAATGCTCCGTGTATTCTCTGTCAGTTAGTAGTAATATATAAGAACACGTATTACCATTAATATCTGAAACTTTGCAGAAATGTATGGCCTATGTAGGCGGATATATTATGAATGTAAATATAATTTAGCTTCGGTTCTTAATTAAAGTTTAAAAATGTGTATATTCAGGTCCAAACCGTGGCGAACATTTATTCAGGAGGTTTAGAGCGAAATATTTTTTGCTTGATTGCAAGGCGCGAAGGTTCTCACGTGATTGTTAGTGGACACTCTAGTTCAACATCCCGAAACAACGACAAAACGCCACGTGTAAAAGAATCTGTGGAACGATAGCGTATGAGAATCATTTCCAACGGGGTCTTGCCTCTACTGGTTTTTTTGTTTAAAAGCTGAATGTAATTTTCACGGATCAAAAAGCTACACCAATCGGATAAAATATTGAGGTCACACTCATTAGCTTCCAAAAAAATGTTGTGTGCAAAGTTCCGTTGATGGTCATTCACTGCATATATGTCGGCCCCGTTACTAACAAGCAATTGTGTCACCTCAACTAATCGATTAAATGTAACTAAGTGCAGCGGTGTATTACCTTGCCCATCACGCTCATTGACTTCGTAACCGGTTTTAATCAAGTGTTCAACTAGCTCAACATTGCCAATCTGTACTGCATAATGCAGATAATTTCGTTTGAAGCAGTTGTACGAAACAATACTTGGATAAATTACAAGAAACACTTTCAATGTTTCTACACTATGAATATTACTAATCCAGTCTTCAACGTCAAAATCTTGCAGCATGATGAATCGCACATTCTCCAAACACAAAATCTGAAGTACTGCTTCTGACGTGAAGCAAGACCCGCTTTCAGACGATGATAACGGTAAGTTATCTAAAACAGGCTTATCTGTGTCAGGAAAAAGCAGTAAGAGCGCTTTAACCATTTCTTCGTCGCTGCTTTTCAAGAGAGCAGCGTAAAGCAGTCGCCTCTTAAACGTATACTCAAGTGACTTCAAATTAATTTGATACTTCCAGGAATGTATTAACAACCTTCTGAGACATAATATTACATCAGGTGTATTGTGATAGGTTGGGTTCAATGTAAAATGATTGTACAAGCTGAGACAACGACAGTATGACTTTTCTCTGAAATATACAACCATGTCCAGGTCATCTCGTATCAGAGCGATTTCAAGTGGTGTGTAGAATTTTTTTGGCCAGTCCCTGCAAAATTGCAATAAATAGTTGCTCTGCGAATCACCAAACAAACGAAAAAGTTTGGATGCAATGTCTGGATCACCTCTTTCAGCTATTCTGCAGAGAAGCATTGCAACACAGTCTTGTTCTTTAACGTTCGTGTAAGGCACAGTGAGCAATGACGGTCTTTTGGAACTTTCAAAAAATATTTGCATTTGTAAAAGCAGCAGACTCATAACTGCTGAAAATCCGTGCTGGATACAAATGCTCAGGACTGCATAAATACTGCCTCGGATGCTTTGTTTACAATGAAAAACCGCTCTCCTTTTCAGCCTCATGTTATCATAAAACATCCTCCAAGATGGGCGCCTCTGTTCTTTTATTAGCAGAGTTTCACGAAAAGAACTAACTGTTTCAAGTGTTTGTTGTTGATTTCGGTAAGAGAAATTCATGAACCAAATCACAGAAAACCAATCAAATGATGCAAACAATTTCTTATGTGAAAACCAGATTTGTATGTCCCGGTAATCTATACTAACATTTTCCATTAGGATATCTTTCCTTATCGTTGTTTTTATGACTTCTTGGACAAAATAAACACCAACAGCTTGAACATACTGCGGTTCATAAGTTTTAAGATTCAACCAAAATTCACCAAAAAATTTTCCTACAAAGTATTCAGCAAAGCTTCTGTGAATAAACTCAAGCTTTGATTGGTTGTTAGGACACATCATGCCAATTTTTGTTACAATATCCTCCACTGGCATTTCAACTCCAAAGCTCTTGGAGTACTCTCCAGCAATCGCAGGAAAAAGAAGTTCTAACGCTTTTTGAGTGTGATATTTTATTGCCGATTGCTCAAAAGTTGTTCTCGTTATGTCAATTTCCTCTTCACCTTGCCTCCGGAGAATCAGCGCCTTAAAGAACTGCTCGTATAAGTCGTAGATTGATCGTACTCTTGCAAGCTCAGAAAAAACAAACGGTTTTTTCCGATTTGGATTGAATAGCTGCCGAATATGTTCCTCGTTTACGACGGCAAACAGAAAACATTTAAGAGGAATACCAAGGATGTCATTAGTACCCTCCAGTTTTATGATTCCAAAAGATTCAATACACTGTTTTGCACACTCCATAAGTTTGCTTACATCTCCATTAGGGACGCTTGTTTTCCAATGTCCGACAATGGCACTTACTTGTTCTTCCTCTTCAAATGGGAAAAAGGATTTAGATTCCAAATTGAAGGTCGTTTCCAAATGTTTTTCCAAGTGAGGCCTGGAGCTAATAATCAATCGAACGTTATCATTTTTAATGAGCCGTTTAAGAAACGTGGTGACTCTCATGACGCAAGTGGGATTGATCTCATCAAATCCATCAAGAAAGAAGAAAATATTCAAACGGCTTTGTTTCGCATGTTGACTGAGAAGCAGATTTGCCAGAGGGGTAACGCCTGAAAAGTGTAGAATGTACTCTAATGTCTCAGTTGTTTTCATCCACTGTTGTTGTATTCCCAAACTTTTTGCAAACGTGGAAAGAGGAATAAAGAAGACGACCAGGTTTCCCCTTTTTAGGTGGAGTTTCCATGCAACACTTTGCATGAGCCACGTTTTTCCCATTCCTGGAACATCACACAAGAGGGTCCCCTTCCGGTCAGGTTTATTCATCAGCTCACTCACAAACTCATCTTCTGTCATATGACTGAACTTAACTTTATATCCACGCTCATAGTGTTTCTGCAAAATTTTTGTGGGGTTTGTTGAACGCTGAAGAATGTAATTGCCAAATTCTTTCTTCACTAAGTGAATTGGACAAGTGGCCACCCGTACCATGTCCTCCCAGTCCTCATCATCATCCAGATATATGTAACGCCCGCTGATACTGCTCAGTTGTTTTGAAGAAGATATTATACCGTTGGGGAAGATTAATTTGGACAAATCTTTTTTACGAATACCTTTAAAGACAAAAATATCAGAGAAACCAATCCCTTCAAAAATGAATGGATCGAGCAGAGGACGGTTGCAAATCTTCCTTTCAAGATGAAGAGGGGGTGGCTCAAAAAGGTTTCCCATTAGTTTGACATTTTCTTTTTTTTGCACAAGGTATATAACTTCGCGTTTGATTTTTCGGTCTTGTAAGACTTTCAATGTTTTTTCGTCTTCAAGAGAGGGAAACATATGCCTTATCGTTGTTAGGTTTCCCGATAACTCCACCTTAATTTCTAACAGTTCCTCTACCTCAACATTCGTCTCCTCAATATTCGGGGTTCTATTTTTCATTCCATTGCGTAAAATTTCCGTTGCTCCTGTCTGTCGGCATTTTTCCAATGCATCAGTTAAAGCCTCGTAGCCGTTTGTTTTGGTTTTAATAATGTCAAAAAGCTCTTTTGCTTCATCAATGCACCCCTGGTTTCTGCCGACGGATGTCTAAGTTCCAAAACAAATGTTTAAATGGGCAATTAAAAAATGCGCAGCAATTCTTTTATAATTGTGTACCCGGCTGTCGTTGTACCCCGTTTTGCCGTTTCTCCGCCACTTCCCCATGTTTCTGTTCGCACTTTCAGGTCAAACAGTTGAACCGATTGACCTGAAATTTTGCACAGACATGGGAAACTTCGGCGGCTCGGTTCATTTTTGTGTGGAATGGTACACCTATACGAGGTGTTGGTGTTAGCCCAAAATGGCATGTCTCAATTTGATCCCCACTGGGGTTCTACAGGGGTTGAAAGGAGACAAACGGGTAACAGATGTAGCTCATGAACGGTTTAACCGATTTAGCTAAAATTTGCTATATACGTAAAACGTAAATAATAGTCACTCTCTATCTCAAGGGTTTTAACCCTTAAAAATAAGTCCCAACAGGGGTTCATTTTTTGCGGGATGATACGACTGTACAAGGAATAAAATATTCCAAAATTATAGGTTCCAATTCCTTCCCTCTGGGATTCAAGTTGGTTACCGCCGTATCTTTTGAACCGTTCAACCAATTGAGCTCATTTTCACGTTTTATATCATATAACTGCAACAATTTGCATTCTTTAATTCTATAGTTACAACGATGTATTCTACTGTAGTAGCCATGAACTTTTCAGAGTACGCACCAGTCTTTCGTCCTCTTCAACGGTTAGGAACCGCTTGGCCTTCAGCAATGCCTTTAGCTGTGTTGAGCTTCTTGTATTGATGATCAGTTTTGGCAAATTTTCATCAATGTGTGTCACTTGCCAATTTTCCATTTTATCTTCCACGAGTTGTCACGGTTTTACTTAACTCGTGGCTCCTTCTGACTGCAATGCAGCAACGTATTCACGTGGTCTTCACGAAAACCAACAAAATCCCAAAAGTGGAGCTAAGACTACACAAAGATTCACCATTATTTTCGGATGTCAATTTTTTCCTTACTCGCAGAATGTGTAAAACCATGGGTAGGCAACTCTACCTTAACATATTTTATGAATTTAAGATTCTTACACAACGAAACCGAAGGGTGCTTTTGATATCCGTCTCTGTGCATTCTAGCCAAGACACCATTTGATCTACGTCTGGATTCGTAAAAAAATTTCATTTCATATGATGTTGTTTCAAGCTGTAAATAAACCATGGTACTATCAGCAGAAATGCTGGTTTATAATCCGTGCAAAGCAATCATCCACCAAAATTAACATGTATATGATAGGACCATGCCCGATGTCGTCCAAACATGCTTCTATCCTATAAATGTTAGTTTTGGTGGATGATTGACTTGGACGGATTATAAACCAGCAGTTTTCCTGATAGTAATGGGACAAATGAGCATTGTCTGCTAGCATGAAAACGAATGAGAATTGTGTAGAACGATCTTGTCATCGCTGTACCGAATTTGGTGAAAATTTGCCGTAAAATACTGTATCTATCTTTAAAATATCAAAACCAGGCACCTGCAGCTACCTGATTTGAGTTAAAACTAACTACCCTCTTCTATACAACGCTCCTAGCACCGACTGTACAAAATTTGGTAAAAATTGCTCGTAAAGTACAGTATTTATCGTTAGAACACCAAAATCAGGCGCCTGTTGGTGCCCGATTTTAACCAAAACCTTAATATTCTCTACGGAAAATCGGCCCTAAAGTACAGTAGTTATCGCTAAAACACTCAAATCCGGTACCTGATTTAAGTTTTAAAAAAGCTAACTTTTCTCTGCTGAACACTTCTAGCATTACCTGCACAAAACTTGGTGAAAATCGGCGGTAACAGGCGGTTTTTATCGCCCAAAAACTAAAAACAAGCTCCAGCAGGGCCTTTGGTATGAAGAACCCCCCAAAATCCCCAGCACTCCATAATGTCGACGAGGTTGATGAAGCACCTCTATGCAAAATGTTGTGGCAATCTGTCGAAGTGTTCGGCCGTAACAGTGCCTTCGCTAGCGCAGTCCCGGCCCCCCTGCATAATATGAAATCCCGGCCCTCAACTAACCTCACGTACGCAATTGTTGCGATTGCTTATTCGATTAACGTGATTGTTATGCGCGTGTTATACATACGTTTCAAATAATGAACTATTTCAAATTTATTATAATTGTCGAATTTTGAGCTTGAAAACGGACTGAATTATGATATTTCGTAGGTTTTTATGGCATTTCGGGTGTCACATGCAAGTTTATGCTGTTATTCGTGGAGAATTACGCTATCAGTTGGAAATATTTAGCTCATCGCATCAGCATTACTGTTATTTCGTCCAGTCCCGGCCCCTTATTTTACTTTTTGTGTCCCGGCCCCCCTGCATTGCAGGGTCCAGCAGGGGCCTGGCGAAGGCCCTGGGCCGTAAGGTCTAAACAACGACGAAAAAACAGAAGGGTCTGCGAGCACCTGAAGAACTTGACTAAATCGCTACGAAACTATACACTGAAGCGGAGCATCCTCGAGAACCCCTTTGCCAAATTTGAAGTCGTATCTCTGTATTTTTTGCTACAAGCTTATTCTAAATCGCGTAAAAGGCTTCTATACTTGTTTTCATGTCATGTGGATTATTCCCAGAAAAGATTTCAAATACAACAAACCTATCGTTCAAATTCAATCTCTAGAAAATTGAAATATCAGCAGTCGTCAACGATGGAACACTTTGACCATAGGCGATAAATTTGATTTATGATATTTGATACTATTTCTTACCGGTAAAAGGGCTGGATATAAACGAATATTCACTATTCTGTATCCTCCAAAGTCAGTTTTGAATAAAAGCATTGAAAACCTGCTAAAAAAATATACTACTTTTATTGCTGCAAAACTGTTAATTCTGTCGGTGGATTTTGCAATCATCAAGTGATTGTTGATACCTTGAGAATTTATGTTAAAACATTTGATTTGTTGATGAATAAATATTTCCAGTTTTTAAACACCTCAACAAGTTTTATTTTCGTTCAGAAAAAAACAACAGATCACCTGGTGCATGCTTCAACATGCAGGCAAGTAGTGGCATGGTTCATGCAGACATGAATGTTTTCAATACAATCGCCTCATTGCACTGTAGTTCACGTGACAAAATCAATATTGTTCAATATTTCCAATGAGGTCACCAATACTGCGAGTGTTCCTGTCGAACAATGAGTGATTGGACACACTTTGCTGAATGTGCTAAGGTTACTGATAACTACATCCATTGATAAGCTTCTGAATAACGTGTTAACATTCAATTGATATGTCATTGCATACTTGAT
>JAAXOA010000833.1:0-19141 GCA_036561885.1 Salina celebensis
AGCACCAACATCCCAGTCCGCGTGGAGACGATATCAACAGGGAAACCCAGTTTACGACTGGGGGAGGTATTGAGACTGATGCTGAGGTTCAAATTAGTTCGGGTTAGTGCAATGAAAATGACTGACTCAGTTAACTTTGTTATTTCACTTTGCCCCTAATGTCTTACTAACAAAGTCGTTTGTGTTTTTGCTTTCATCTACAGATAATGTGATATTACGAAGAAAGGAGTTAGAACCAGGTAAAATATATACTTTTCTTTGATGTATTTCATATTTAAGACAATTCCACATTAAAATTTAATAACTTATATTACTCATATTTAATGGCAGAGTCAGAAAGTGAGCGTTTGGTCCGAAGAGTGTCTTACCTCAAGGCAACTTCATCACCTATTGATATGGAACGGAAATCAGCCAGTCCGACATCGCCAGTGAAAAGGTATGAAGAAAACGTTCTATTGTTTATACGGATCCAATAATTCCCTATATTCCTGGAATTTGTATTATATAAACTTGGTAGACAAGTAGACAATAGTTTTGTGGGTAGGAGAAGGCAAAAGAATTTGGTGTGTGTGTTAAATTTGGAAAGATAATCGTTTACTTCGTGTTGCACACAGTTTTGACGTTATGTCATGTAAATCATCTTTTCCCTCCGTGGGAACTGGAAGGAGACGAAGCATGGCCAATAAACTCGCAACAGAGTTTTTCCCGAAAGGCCGAATTTATAAATTGAAGCAGTTTTTTGAAGATCGAACTCAGCCAACATCGTCCCTTTTCAAGTTTTACGTTGATAGGTTGGACATTTCAGTTCTGAAAACCAAACAAAAATATCTTATCTTGCTGCTGTAACATACACCGTATTTTATACTTTTTTAGAATTCAAGTTTTCTTTAGCACCAGACTCAAAATAGATTCTGTTTTTAATGGTTTTTGTTGTTCACATTTTTTTCCTCTAATCCAAATTCGTGGTGGTGATTCTTCTGGTAAAAAAAATAATTATAATCAGCGTAATGGGTAGTTACGTTTTGTTTCTCGTGTTGTCCAACATGTATAAAGTATTGCGCTGGCGAGTTTTGTCTCTGAAAATGGTGACGTAATTATAGTATTAGTATGCATATTACATATTTAACTACTGGGTAGCTGTCCAGTGCAGTATTTATTAACACAAACAGTCAAGTTAAAGACGAAATTCTTAATTTTTAAAGGAACACTCCATGTTGTGATTATAATTTCAGTTTGAACGGAAAATTTTCCAGTGTAGCAATAAATTTTCCAGTTGTGGTGAATATTTTTTAATAGAAATTTAGCAGCTTTAATAATTTTTCAAACCAAATATGCTTCGAATCGTTGAGTACTGTTGGTTGAATACTTTTATGAAATAGTCAAAGTTTTTCTAGAATATTTAAAAACAAAAATTGCGTGTTGTGCACTAAAGTTTAAGGCATCTATTAATATTTCACCGCTAAAAGTTATTTGTGATCAAAGTCCTTGTGTGATAGTTTGATTGATACGTATTGTGTAGCGTTTTGGTGTAGGAATGACTTCTAAGATGAAACTTTTTGTACTTTGTAGCCCGTCAGAGTACCACGGTTTGGGTTCCAATAAGCCTGAAAAGTTTATGGACACAACAGAGGTGTTGCGCGATGGGAAAGTTCACTTTAAGATTAGAATAGGCGAAAACAAGGTAAGTCGAGCAAAAAAAAAATCAAAATGATATTAACTTTTTTTTTCAAATTTTGAAGTTAATTAATGGTGTTGTATTCAAATTTGCAGAGAGGAACGTATAACCGATCATGGAGGCAAGGATATGCGCAAATCCGGCGAAGCAGTTACCTGTACCTGTCCAAGGAGCGGTTGCAAAAGGAGTCTCCAGTTACCGAGAATGACGAGTCTGTGATAATTAGTGTCAGTATAAAAGACGGAGTGATTGTTGAACCAGCCGAGGACTATACGAAGACGGAAATACGTCATCCGTGTTCGCACCAGTTTCGTTCCAGACGACGAGTCAAATTTTCCTGTTTCCCTTCTTACCGACTCTTTCCCAGGTCCGCCGACAGTTTCTTCGATACCCCAGTTGATCATTGAACTCTTGATTCAAACCGAAGACCAAAGTGATCTCATCTTTTGGATTAACTGTATACAAAAGCAGCTTCAAAATAACAACTGCAATGCGGACGTGAATAGTGCGGCGACAATGAGCAAAAGTGTGTTTTTCGGGTCTGAATTTTGCCTCAAGTCGAACAAATCGTTTTTAACTGCGTTGCTCCCTTCGCCTGGAACTCCAGTCCAAAATCCAGCGATTCCCGAGAAAACTGTGACTAGTGTTAATACGAGTGGTACGAGCTCTTCGAATACGTTAAATCCTAATCCTGCTGGGGTGAACACTGCGGCCAGTCCGAAAGTGAAAACGTGGAAGGGGAAAGTAGCAAAACAGTGGAAGAAAGTTCATGATATTATTGACACGGGTAGTAGTAACACGGACAATAGTAAACCTAGTACATACGCTTCTATGCCTCCTGCTGGGGCAACATTCGGAATAAATTTGGAAGACTGTCCTCCTGGAGAGCATAATCCATTCATTCCAAGGGTGATAGAGTAACTCTATCGCACTCATTGAGAAAAAGGGTATCGAAATGGTTGGACTCTATAGGATTCCCGGTAACAACGCTTCAGTTGCAATGCTCACCGAACGCTTAAACAAAGGAGAGGATCCAAATCCCGAAAGGGTATGACAATATTTTACACTAAAATGCAGAGTTGTGCAGTGTAATAATTTAATTGTTTGTTTCGCTTTGTGACAGGACGCAAGATGGCTGGACGTTCATGTGGTTGCTAGTTTAATCAAGTCATTCCTTCGTCGACTCCCTGATCCGTTGCTAACAAACGACAGGTATCAGGCGTTCATCCAAGCGGCAGATGACGACGAAGAGAACTGTTTGGATAAAATCAAAGACCTTATTAAAGGGCTCCCGCCCCATAATTACCAGACACTAAAAACTGTAGTAATGCATTTGAGACGCGTAGCAGAAAAGGGTGAAACCAACCGGATGGACGCTAGAAACTTGGCGATCGTGTTTGGGCCTACTATTGTACGCACTGCTGGGGAAAGTATCAATAGTATGGTGGTCGACATGAAAAATCAGTGTAAAATTGTGGAGGCTTTGGTACTCAACGTAAGTTTTATATCTGTAATTTGACTACTTTTTGTTGTGCTGTAGGTGTTAAATAAGTTTTTGTGTTGATATTGTAGGCTGAGGATGTATTTAGTGAAGACTTAAAACTTGTTCCAACCCCTGTGATCCGTCGTCAAATGTCGGAAGACAAACATAAACAAAGTGTTCCCGCAAGCGCGGAAGGAGAAGCAGAAATTTCTGAGATTCCTAAAACTCCTCCAACAATTGAGAGTAAGTTGACCAACGGTACTATTATAATCCACGTTTCCGTTTTGATGAATAATACTGATATCTTCTTATCCTAGTTGAATTGAAATCATCATTGTTAAAAGCTGCGAAACGTAAAATAAGTGCAAAGGAAAATCAACCGCTTACAAATGAACAGGTTGGTGATTATTTTTTCTCTTTAATTTGTGTTGATTACGAATGATTACGATCAAATTCACAATTCCTTTTTTTAAATCTGTAGAAGATGCAACTTCAAGAGTACAAACCGGTCGACGAGAAGGGATTCATAAGGTCATACGCCGGGTTAAACGAAGTCACTGAAAGACGAATAAGAAATTTCGAAATGGAGACAAAAAGCAATGCTTTGTAGAGATGACCGTTCGCCCAATTCGAGCGCATTAAACATTGGTACAAAACCTATCAAAGGAATTGAGGATATCCGGCAACAACAGATGCGATTGGATGACGAGCTGAGGAAAGCCAAAGATGACCTTGAGCAAGAAGATATTTACGACCAAATTGCAGATAATCCATCAAGTAAGTGTTACCGCTTATGGGTAATGGTGAGGTTAAAATGAGCTGTGATCACTAACTGTTTGACTGTTACAATTTTCAGGTATTGTTCAACACAGAGACAGAGGGTTGGGACTCTATGGAAGTAGTCCAGGTCCGTTCAACCTCAGCAATAGTAGCTTGAGTAGTTCGAATTCAAATTCCACGGCTCCATCCTCGTTGCTAACCTCATCACTGCCAGCTTGGCCAACTGGTCGCCTGGGCCCTGTACCTTTTAGAAATTCGATGCCGCCGCAGTCACTCCCACCCAAACCACCGGGGTCGAGTTTGAATTCTTCATCTCTGAATGCATCGTTCGATGCTGCTCCATCAAATGCTCAATCACAGACACCAATGAGACGAGTAAACTCATTTGACCGTCTTCAAGGATCTCACTCTAGCAGCTCGACACCAACAAGAAACTGCCTCCAAACTAGAAAAAATTAGTATTACCTCCAAAGACTCATTTCGAAGACAAAGACGGCCTGATGGAACTTTCTCTGGGATGGCTAATCCTAAACAGTTGGGCGGATCTTTGGACTCGCTAAAGGATTTGGCAGCTGAAAACAGCATATTAGGAAATACCAGAATGAGAATAATCAGAACAGGAAATGAAGGGTCAAAGGAAGACTTATCGCCTAGGTCATCCGATGGTACGCACATTTATCAACTTTATTTTGAAATATTTTTTAAATATCTTTCTATCAGACTCTTTCAAGTTCTCTATGCTTTAGGCAGCTGAAAACAGCATATTAGGAAATACCAGAATGAGAATAGTCAGAACAGGAAATGAAGGGTCAAAGGAAGACTTATCGCCTAGGTCATCCGATGGTACGCACATTTATCAACTTGATTTTGAAGTATTTTTTAAATAACTTTCTATCAGACTCTTTCAAGTTCTCTATGCTTTGATACACAGTTCCTTTTCTGTTAAGACCGAGATATTGGTATTCAAATTTTCGACATTTGACTTCATAATGAGAATGAGGTAATTCTGGGATTCGCTGTTTCCTGATTGCCTGATCTCACTGTTTTTGTTGTTGTTGATTTCGTAATTGCTAAAACTGAGTTTTCTTACTTGACATTCATAATGTGTAAAACGTTGTTCTGCAAAGACTTTACTAACATTGAGTGCTGCCTCNTGCCTGATCTCACTGTTTTTTTGTTGTTGTTGATTTCGTAATTGCTAAAACTGAGTTTTCTTAATTGACATTCATAATGTATAAAACGTTGTCATTGAGCTAACATTGAGTGCTGCCTGATTATAATTTAAAGGCTAAACTAGTGTGTGGAGTCATTCAATTAAACAATGCATGTATCAAACCGTTTGTCAAATTTGCTTGAATTTTACAGGTAGCGATATGGTCACAACGCTCACAAAAACGATAGACAAGAAATTACAAATTCTGAGGACAACAGTTTTCGGGGGGCGAAACTGAAACCACGTCTGTTGACAAGGAGACCAGTAAAAAGCCATCTTCAGATGAAAAAGTTATATCCGGGGAGAACGGGATTTCGGAAAACTGTACCAATCCGAATGTGGGAGGAAAGGCATTTAGTACCGATTTAAATGGTTCAGCCGACTATAGCAGCTTTATCAAGAAAGGACGTCGTCGACATTCGCTTATCGAACGGAGAAAGTCAAATATCGAAGTTCAAACAAAAGAAATGACGACATCCGAAAACACAACCGATTTAAATAATGAATTAGAGGTAATTTTTCTTAACCATTGACTCCTAATTTACTTTTATGAGTTTAAATTAATCCAATGATGATTCTTGTTACTTGCAGAAAGTTACCGATACCGATTCGTCCAAGTCAGTCAAACACAATCCCAAGAAGGCAGCTAAAGAGTGTCGAAGACGACATTCTCTGAGTGGAGCTACTGATATTCTCAGTCTAGTCTTCGGAGGATCAGAAAAACTCAGTGTACACAAGGATGCTGAAGCTAGAAAGAACAAAACTTTATCTAGTGAAGCTCTCCTGTCAGCTTTAAAAAACGCCAGTATTCTGGAATCTCACGTATGAGATACTTCAATCATTGCCACTCCACTTTTTTTGTCTGTGTCAAAAACGATAGCTTTTACACTCATCAACAGCACTGTCGTAAACAAGACAATTGTAGAAATACAAGCTAAGGATGTGGGGATTGTGTTTGTACGTAGAGTAAAAATTATCAAATTGTAGTTAAATGACTATAAACTTGTCATTGTTCAGTAGTATTTTGTTTCAGTGAAAGAACCAATAGAATACGTGTAATTAGTGCTGGTAAGACTAATTGGATGGATTAACAAGACAATGTGTTCAATTTAATTATTTTTCTGTCTTGCTTGTACTATTTCTTCTGCATTTCGATGTATTTACATTAGGTTAGGGATAAGTGGAATGTAATAATTAATCTTATGCATTTTATCATTTTAACTTTGAAAACTGTTTGGTGCCTTTCTATGTGAGTGGCTACAATTCTTGTATTTAATTAGCTAATAAGGGTTTAATATTTAGTTATAATTTTGTCTGTGATGGAAATAAGCATTTTTTTTGTGTGAATACTGAATTCAATCGATTTGGAACGATAAAGTAATAGCTATTAGTTACGGTGTAGGTTTTAAAACGTATTTGTTTTTCTATAATCGCTTATCAAAGGTAAATTGCCTTGATATGCACTCTGTCATTGGTGGCATGGAGATTGCCACTGGAAGTATGCATTTAATCGTGCAGTTCGGTAAGGATGACTAAGTTTCATCCAAAACAATATGTTTTTGCTATCATTTAATATTACAAAGCATGATAGAATAAATCATTTAACGAAAACGATAATGAGGTATACAAAATATAAATAGTGAGTAAATTCAGTTTTAGTCTCTTCAGTATTCTTATATTTTTAAACAATAAAATACAGTAGAAACGTAACTGCAGCTAAATGTAAATACTTTTTTTTCTACTAGACTTAACGTAAATGTGTACATAAAAACAAATAGCAGTGCATTTCCTTTGTCTTACGTGAATGTGCATGTGTGTACTGTATACCTATATTTTATGTAACCTCTAGCACCTTAGTTAAACCGTACGCTGAAGCAGGAATCGCCACGCATTTAATCGTAAAAAATTAACTAATAAAAAAAGTTATATACGTTTTATCAACTATTTATTTAATAGCTAAGCAGATGTATATTTTATACCGACGCGATGAATTTTGAACAAAAACAGAGCAGCTATAATAACATGGAAAGGCTTAAAATGAAAACATATCAGTATACTGGTGGAGAAATGTAAAAGGTTCTCTGCAAGCCAAGAGTAAGACATGAGCTGACCACATTTTATTTAGTTAATCAATTAATCATGTTACGCAGGTGAACACTTTACGAGTAAATGATCAGGACCAGTATTTTAAAACCTACTGCCCGTACAATGATGGAAAGTTTTTCAACTGTTGGTTTGAAATTTTTGGAAAAACCATTTCCCGTTTTAAATTACATTTTTAAAACCTTTTATTAAAAATTCGTATTACACAACTAATTTTATATTCTAACATTGCATAATGTGTGTAACTCATATTGAGAAATGCAAAAAATACGTTTTATTACGTGTGAAACCCTTAATACTGAAAAATCCTGCATTATTTTTCAAAAGAAGTGTTTGCAATGGATGTTTGGAAATGAATTGTACGTTAATACAATTAATAATAATTATGTACGCAAGTAATAAAGTAACCAGCATGGGAGACGTGCCGTTTATTCGTAAAACAAGGGGAAGTTTCCCCTAACGATTTCCACTTCGGACAGATCACTAAAATAGTTATGTACTAGACCTGTTCGTATAATAATCAGTCAGTAAAAATAATATTTTTTTCGATTGATCGAACATCTTTTATTATAAATTCCAACAATTATTTTATTCATAACATCCAAAATTGCAATTGAGGATCAATCTGTCCAAGTTTTTGTGCAGAATCCGTCATCATCTCTTTCTGGGGCTAAGTGAGGTTGAGCATTTTTGCAAAAAGTCCCGTCTACTTCCAGGCTTGCATCGCAATCTTCGTACCGCTGGAATTGGCGTGGGACATTTTTCTTTCACTTCTGGAATGTAGCGACACTGGGGTATGAAGTGGTTCGCGGAAAATCGTAGCTCATAGGATTTCGCACAATATCCTCTAGTCAAGGTTTGGTAGCATTCGCCATTCTCAGATGGAGTGAACACATACTGATGAGCCAGTGGATTGGGTTTTGTGGAATTCCTTTTAAATGCTGGGTTGTTCAAACAAGTATTTTTTGCGCAGACAGGATAAAATGTAGCATTTAGTACAAGCCATTTTCCATCCGGGCAAGGTCCCTGAAAAAAAAAACATCCATACGGGTTCCAAAAAGATGTTTTTTTCATTGACATAGCATAATCACAGATTTAGCACACTCACTTGGTCGAAGACAGAGTAGCAGCGATGTCTTTCCGGAACAAACACTTGAGATCTTATTTCTGGAAGGCAGTGACTCAAACTTTTGCTATTCAGGAAGCTGGCTTCTTGCTTTGTGTCACTTCTAGCATCGAAACAGTCACAAAATCCGAAAATCTTGGAGGTAGGATGCGGGTAAAACATCATATTCTTGTTGCATGGCTTTCCGGGAAAAAAATGTTGAACAAAAATGAATATTTTATCGGGGATTTTCGCTGGAATAATCTTTTGAAAATGTGGAATCTTACCCCTGGCGTATTCGCCTGGTAGCATTTGTTGTTACCTTTGTATTTCAGAAATGTTACATCTCCCCTATCAAATTAAAGAATTCGTAAGAATTAGGATTTCTATGAAATCCATAGAATTTTCAATGTTAAGAAAACAAAATAGATGTACCGTTTTGGACATGGTGACGCGTCTTCATCGTCGCCTGGGGTGATAAGATCATCGATTTCCGGGGACGATGAGGCTACTGGAAACAACACAAATACACACAAAAATACCCACAAAGACTGTGTAACTCGTTTTGGGATCATGGTAACAGAAGTTTTCGCAGGGTTACTTCACAACGGACGACTAAGAACTATAGATAGTCTGGAGTTTGCCATGCAATTTTGTACTTAGCTACAGGTAAAGAAAAAAGAAATATTTTATGCGTTTTCACTAATAAAATGGTAACAAAGAATTTCACAACTTTGTTACACACGCAAACAAATAGGAGCAAATGTCGTTTACTTACTTTACAAATGTCCCCAACAAAGAATCTTAGAAAAGGCATAAATTGGATTCACTATTTTTCATATGGTCATTCCAGTGATGAATACATTTTTTCCTTCATTAAAAACAGGTTTATGAACAGGGTTATTGAAGAAAAACAGGTTGAATCGGCAGGATTACAATGACGAAGGTAAGACATAATATTTTCGTGTATTATAATTGGAAACAAGCTAGAACAAGGCTTTTTTGTTTTGCGACGTTTTTTTACACAAAAGAATTGATTGCATTAAAAAAATCTTGTCCAATGATGTAGAATTTAGAAGGCATTTGTTGCTGGCACAAATGGCAAAAAGTATAAAACCAGGTATGCTTTTAACTTAGTTTTATGACTACCTTACGTAACGTGTTTTTCTATCTTGTTTTTTGAAGTCCCTGTCACTATTCATTGTCTACAATTGCATGCTATGAAATGCATCCTTCTCACGGACTTTGCTGTATACTCCAGTTACATGGACATTTTAATACGAAGTTACGGTGTTTTTATCAAAGGTGTAAATTTAATACGTCTTTCAGGGGTAACATGACATGCAGAGAAAGCTCACATTTTTTTTGCAATAACAACAAACAAAAAGGTTTTGTACCGATTTATGTATATTAATAAGTGTTTTATGGAAAGCGGAAATGTGGACTGAAGCTTATCTTTCCTGATTGATGATGATGATGACGAATAGAAATGCATCTAGCTGCATAAACCAAGGAGTATCGATTCGGAGCCTCTAACCCAGCTACAAATAGAATTTTCTCGAGGTTTTCCCTCAGACTGGTGTGGATTGCTGTCGTCATCATTTCTATCATCACCATCATCATCAATTCTCATTTTTGGAGAAAGGATACATGAACGAGTTTCCCACCCACGCATCAACTGCATTACATGTAAGGGCTTTGGATATTATCGTTGCAGATTGGAGGGGAACATGCACGACAAAGCTCTGAATGAACTTCCAACGTGCCTCACAGAGTATCGTTCACAGCAAGACGCAAAAAGAAAGTTGTAAAAGGGACCAAGACCAAAAGCCATGAAACGAACTCATTCTTAAAATAGGATTTCTGGACGGGACGATGTTTTTGAGTAAAAGTCGGGCTACCACGTACAAATGTACATTGTGGCCTTGCTTCCTGTCATTAGTTACGTGAGCAGTCGTACTATAGCCAAATTGGAAGTAGATACATTGAACACTATGTTACTATGTAAATAGATAAAATCAACGCGAATTCGTGAATATGCATGGCAATTCTGAGAAATTCGGCGAGATTGTCTATGCAGATGGCAAGAAACCTCGTAGATGAATCTTTGCATAAATCAGTTCCTGCGTTTTTTTTACTGTGGTATTTGAAATACAATGCGAGTAAATCATTTAAAATTGTAATTCTAAGAAGATTTTTAATTTGGAAGATATTTTATACAGTAATTTGCGAAATGGAGCCATTACTATTCATCCAGACAGGTAAAAAGTGAAAACACTTACATAACATCCGTACCGTGACCATATGCATGCCCGGAGCTTTGGTCCCTGCTATCAAAAAGATAAAACTCAACATACTAAAAATTTAACCAATATGTTCCGAAAGAAGTAGCTGCAACAAAACAATAGCAACCCATCATTGTCCACGTATAGGTCTGTTGTTACGCAAGCATTCCTTTCCTTCAAGCCCAATATTTTCCAAGCTTTTTCATCGGCTGATGTTTCAGATTAATATTTATAATTCAATACTATCAACGAAATAAAACACCACAATATAGTAAGCTACAGCCAGACAGAACTGATAATTAATTAGCTTAGTGTTTCATTCAATCAAGTCATGTCATATCTCCTATTTTCCCCCAGCCACACTCTCATTAATTTTCTCACTCACATTTCATTTTAGCGTAAAACCAACTTCAATTTGAGCTTTATTTAACACACTCCGAAATATCTATAGACAAGCTTCACTTAGCGCCTGTCTCCAGTTGTTATCTTCGCAGGGTTTTTGGTTTCTGTGGTTTACGCTGTCCCCTCCAGCTCGCTAAGTAAATGGGGATAAGTTTAAATCAAATTATTTCTTTCACGTCTGTATGTAACTAATTAGCTGATAGAACATGTCATTTTATATTTTATGCAGCATGCCAGTTTGGAAACCGTTACAGATCACTAGCAGACATTTATGCATGATGATACCAAACTCTTTATTGGTACAAAATGATACTCATGCCTGCAAGGAATTCCTATGCATATGTAATTGTTATATTCTATTACGATCATAAACTGTCAACGCAAAAACCGGAAATTATGGTTAACGTTTTACTGCTTAAAGATTTATTAACAATTCTGTACTATTTGTCGGCAAGTTCTCATTGTATCTAGACACGTTTTGTGAAAAACATGTTGCTTTGCTGGTACTTAATTAACACTTGCTTTTCTGTTTTTGACGTTAATTCATTTTCCTTTCGTCCATTTCATTCTAATGAATCCATTTTGAGTGTCTGTGTTAGTGTTGTGTTGTGTGCTTGCAAATTTCGAAATTTATAAACCCTTTTATCTTTTTGAAATCGTGCAGGAAAACGACAAATACCATCTGCCCCCGCATCCCTTGTGAGTCGACCAATTGAAAAACCTAACAATGACTATCATTACTATTACAAACACAAAAAGTCTCTTCTCTACCCACGTTGTATGCCCACCCTATCAGTTCTCACAAGCTTTGTGATAGATAACTAAATGTGTCTGTTTGTGGGAACCGAACGAGCTGTGCCGACTGTAATTCGGGTATTTTTTGTATTGCACAGTCAAGTTCCTTCTTTATAACTTTATTCCAGCGTTTTCTCCAGCTAGCAGAGGATGCCAGCTGTTTAAAACGGTTTCTCAGTGACAAACGATATGCATGTAATACATCTATAGAAAGTTTGCAACGAACTACAACGAATGATCAACGGCTCCATACAGTAGAGGCAATACAAAAAATCATGCAACAAAAATCGTCCCTGGAAGCCAGCGTGCAAACCAATAGTGCAAACTTTTCCTCAGCGCATTTCCCAGCAGATTGCAACCATGGCTGGTATACTCTCATACTGTGTATATAACACCAAGTACAATGTCCATTCCCAACTCTTTTCCAATATCTGGAAACTCTTGTTGAACATCATGAGGTGAGCTCATGGAAAATCTTCACAGTACATCCAAAATAATCAAAATGTAACTTTTAACAAAAATGTATGCGTAAATATCACAAGTTTAGAAAATACATAGTAATAGTAGTATACCTGTTCTTCTCTCACTCTACTTTTTCTCTTTGAGTACACTACCTGAATGCCTCTTGAAGAGATAGGTATAATACGACCAGTGGGAACATCATAGCAACATTTCTCATTTGCTAAAAAAACAACTTTCTCCTTGAGGTAGTAAGTAAAAGCCTTTTGTGGAGGAAAAGTGGATAAAACTGGAAGAAAATTGTACAGACGTCAGATTCCCTGTATGCATGAGTTACCCTGGCAATAGAAACCTACATTCTTATCTCTACTCCGAAATAGCCCTAAATGCCTCTAATAGCAATATTGTTCCCATTACTTCCGTTTCATATGACATGTTATTACTTATTCCAGCGGAGTCATGTCCATATCAATAACAACTGTGTTTTGGACGTCATAAGCGGAGGAGTAAAAATTAGAGGGACTAGTAACGCTAACTTATGTATACGTTCTATTTTTGGAAGGCTTATTAAGACAAAACTTACTAGCTTACCTATGAAAATAATATTGGGAAATACCTTCCATGGAAAAAACTCGGTTTAAAAACGACAGCCAAACAGTCCGAATTACCTTTTACAGTTGAGCCAGCATTAAAAGGTGGAGGTTCAACTCATGTCAGTCAAATACAATAAAAAATTATTCCAAAACCTTTTCCGTATTAATGGAGCATTCTGTTTTGAAGTCAGCTAAAAAAATGCTTTATAACATGGGAAACGACTAGTTTTGTGTGGGCTGTTGGCAGAGGGAACGTAAACAAGTGTTCTTTTCTCCACCAACAAGGGAAAGGTCTCAACGAGCGTGCATAGGCCTTCGTGTAGGCCGACAAGCCACGTTACCCTTTTATATCTCACTCCGTCATTCGCACTGTCCTGACTACATACGTAGGAAACAAAGACTATACCATTTAGATTATTTGTTGGACATACCTCCTTGTTCGCTCCTATTTCGCACAAGATGCGAAGATTGCACTATACAGGGAACTAGTATAGTAGTGTGCTGGTGTTTGGCTGTAAGAGTTACAGCTTAGCCTACTAGTGAAAGCAACTGTTTAGAAAATGACGGAACTTTCCTATGCGTGTGAAAGTGCCGTAGTGTAAACTTTCACTGACGATTGCGATGTGAGTTTTAGTTTTTCATTTAACACAACAGTTATCCCATCGCAGTGTTTTTGTTCAGTTTTTATAGTACACAATTTAGTTTATATAATAGTACAGGTGTTTTCAGCGTTCTACTATGTTCCAAATTGGGTTTCGTCACCAAGTTGGAATGGCATAATTAACTGTGCTTTCAGGATCCGTCTTTAAAATTGGATGTTTGAGAGTCTGACAGCCAATATTTTGAAAGCGGTCCGGTAACCAGTTGCACATGAGTTGGAAGTGCGAGTAAATGCGAAGGAATCACAGTCATGTTGTTTTTAATTCGAAAGTATTTCGCAACCTGAATTATCTAATGCGAAGTAAATTAGCTCGTGGACAATGCAAGCAACTAAGCTATTGGTGGAATTCTGTGGCTTCATTATAATTAATGCCTTTGTGATTTGTACTCTTGTGACTGGGAGTCATGGCAAACCTGCCCAGTCCACAAAACAAAATGAATTTGGAACGCTGGATATAAGAAATGGACAAATAATCACCGGATATATCGGTAAGAGAGAAACTTTCATCCTTCTTAAAATTTCAATCACCTAAAATAAAACTTGAAAATCTATTCCACTACAAACATCAGCCATCAAATCCTCAAATTTCTCGTCGGTTGAATTACTAAACGTTAAATTTAAGTCAATAATTTATTTCAAATGATATTCATTTTTGGTTCAAGAAACAATGATAGCCTTTTCAGTTATATAATTAAAATATAAAGTCTCAATTTTACATAATCGCATTTTTAGCAACTTTCACATCTTTATGGCCACTCTCTCTCAAAGTTGCCAAGATGGTCAATATAACGTCTTTTATACTACCGTCTTTCTATTAGTGACCATACAAATATACATAATCTGTGGATATTGCATATTAGGACGTGTGCGCATTGCTTAAGCAGATTTTATCAGGATATTAAGGATTAATTAAAACTTTTCTCATCATCCACATAATAAGATTTTACTGGTAAAGAAAAGGTATTAGTTTAGCTTACAACAAAAATGATTATTAAATTCATGGAGGAGAGAATTGAATGAAAGCCTAACGATTATTTAGCTTAATATCGATCCACTCTGCAACCACATCCTGTGGGATGAGATGGCAATTGCATGCATGCTTAGCTTCAAACTCTCGCTTTCTCCTTTCTCCACCTGATGCTTTACTTTTTTCTACGCTCATTTAGTGTTTGTGAAAAATGGCAAGATGTTTTCTAGGCTTCAATGCTTACAAATATGTTTTATCCCATCAAATGAAATGTAAATGTATTATTGTGAATACATAAAACTATTACGGTGCGGTACCGTACTCAGAATAACACGTCACAGGTATGAGTATTCAATTCATGCTATCTGTTAGAAAGTACTGAAATTCGTTGGCAATCGTTAAAAACTGTAACGGTATTTTTTCTGGACGGCTTCATTAGATCCGACCTTTCATTTTGGCATATTTTGATTATAAATGACTGATAGGACAAC
This sequence comes from Salina celebensis, assembly GCA_036561885.1. Classification (NCBI taxonomy): domain Eukaryota; kingdom Metazoa; phylum Arthropoda; class Collembola; order Entomobryomorpha; family Paronellidae; genus Salina; species Salina celebensis. The sequence goes on from JAAXOA010000833.1 coordinate 15,013, forward strand.
TCACAAAATTAAGAGAGATGAAGAAACGAATTGCAGGGTTATATGGTTCCAGTCGCGTGGGCACAGGAATGAAGTAATGTTGCCCTTCAGACTCAAAGAGAAATCCATGCTTCTTTGGTTTAATGAATGTATATCAATTGCTTCCGCAGACCTAATCCGACTATGGTTACATGATATTTTCTATGGTTGATACGTCGGCTCAAAGGTACGGTCATTATTTCTCACACGTCGAACATGTCTCATTAGTTTTGTGTTCTTGTGATCTAACCGTACTCAGTATCTTCTGGTTTGCAATACGTTGTCCATCTTTTGCCTAGTAATTATAGTATTCAATGTCAGTGATAACCTGGATGTCACAAGATATTTTGAAACAAATGGTGAATGGATGTATGGCTATGATATAGATAGGAGTCATTTGAAACATCGATTTATAATGACTCATGAAGATGAGGATGATGAGAAAAGGTAGGAAATAAAGAAATAATTCATAAAGTCCATATAGCCCTGCTGGTGCTTTGGCCATGCAATGGCCTGCCAAAGTGCCCTGCCAAAAGTGCGATACCAAACAATCAATCAATGATGATTATCAAATATACGATATCAAAGCGGAAGAATTATATCGTCTTGTGGAACTGCGGTACTCAGACTATTCTGTATAAATCGAATGAAAAACTCATACTTTTCACTTTTTCTAATTCCAGGAATGTTTGTTTCTTCTAAGTTACAGTTGCAAATAAAGTAAGGTAGTGTTGCCTAGGTCAACGTACAAAAGAATGCAGTAACAATTGGATGCATATTACTCCTAATGCATAAATTCGTAAATTCCAAATTGTACCACACATTAGATTCATAAAGCTCAGTCGATATTACAAATAATTTCGATGGTTATTGCTTCATACACGAGCGGAAAAATTTGCGACGTGCCTAAGTGAACGCGAAGCATGGAAAATGACATCATACATACAACATTTTAATTGAATTGAATGAACTGTTTCAGTTTGCATGATATATTTTTTCAGTTTACATAACCTTTTGTTTTTGTTACTAGAACTCAATACGCAATCCGGTTATCAATCACCAATTAAAAATTAATCAGTGTGTGTTGCATGCATCCAATTATGAATTAGGAAACAAAACTTTATCAATAAATATTGGCTGCAATAAGTATCCATCTCGTTTTAATGAACTCAAGTGTTGCCTCTGAATTTTCCAGTAAAGTGATACACTCGTGCGGGTCCGAATTATCCAGGCCGATCGATCTACTCTATAATGCATGAATACTCGTCGTAATCTCAGCATGCAAAATCCCAGCAATTTTTACCAAATCATACAAGAACGCATACAATTTTTTTCCTTCATCCTGTCACGTGTCACTTTAAATGATGATAACACGTGAAAAACAAAATAAACATTTATAAATTACTTCTTTCCCAAAATCTAATAACGTATTTTCCGCTCCATGAAATTTCCTGCGTAGAACAAAAATTGTTTTTTTTTTATTTTGCCAGCAATACATAACACAAAAAATTGAGAAAATGCTGCTGGTTATGAAGCTGGATTCTAGTTTCTACAGAAAAACACATAGGTACTTTCCTTCAATCAATTCCACTTTTTTTTATCATTCCAGGCTGTCTGTTTAGCAAGCGGCTGTGTGACCAGGAAACTGAATGGTGCTATAATGGTATCCCATTTATTCTTACGCTCACGATTTCCCTGAATGTCTCACATGAACCTAATTTGCTTCCATACAAAATCATTTTTAGATGGCGTTTTTGGTAGATGCTTGTCTGGAACTGGAGTTCTCGACAATGAAAGTCTATACAGGTAAAACACAGCCATAAAAATTTTCCATAAGTGCATATGGCTGTGAGAAACCTTGCATAAAATTTGTCCTGTTTATTGGTTGGAAACAAAAATTTAGATACGACCTCAGCAAAGGGGATGCCCATGCGGTTGAAAGAGAAATGGAAAAATTATTTGCTCTGGGCTACAGGTGGGGACATTTGTACACGCAGTGTGTCCTCCAAACACTCCTGGAGTCAATAAGACGAGGGTATGCATACAACTGAAGCTTACATGTTTACCTGAAAGCAAATTTTAATGAAACCATACAAAAAATTAATTTCGCATAAAACTCTATGCAGCTTCACCTGGGATCAATCAGTATGCGGAGACGTTCAAGACCAAGATCTGAAAGGAGCCCTAAGGGCATTTGAAGATGACATAGATCCTAAAAACTTAGCATTCATAAAGTTTCATCCGAATGATCCTCACACGGAGTATGCAGATGAAAGCTACAAACCACCAAAGGCGCTTACACACCTACAAGAAACTCCACTGGTGGAAGGGAAAGAGAAAATGTACGACACGAACGAAATGGCGAAATCAAAAGCTTCTGAGAAACTCAAACAGCAAACCATTGACATTTCAGGTAGTCTTTTTATATTCAAAGTAGAAAGGATGAACAAAAAAAAGTACTGTTTCAGTCAGGGGACAAGAAGCTAAATTTAGCCAATAAATGCTATATTTCACCGGTATAAAAAACGGCTAAATGTAGCCTTTTGGAAGAGAAAGGGCTGAATTTAGCCATTTTAATTTCAGAAACAGGTTAAAATGTAGCTAAATTCAGTCTTTTTGAGAAAAGTTTGATTACCCAAAAGAAAGTAATATTTCTGTAGGAAATTGCACACGATAGATATTATACAGAATTTGGTAAAGTCTAAATCCAGCCTTTTTGCGGCCAGAAATAGGCTGAATTTAGCCTTTTGCAAAGAAAAGGCGGAATTTAACCTTTAACGGCTAAATTAATTCCCAACTGACGAAATGTAACCTTTAAAGTCTAAACTTAGCATTCTGTCCCCTGACTGTGTATAGCTTTATGGGCAGCGGCAGCACTATAAATACAATCAACACCCACACACTATGACATTTTCTCTTTTGTATGTGATAGCTGGAAAGTTTGCACAACCGCTTGAAGGAAATGGTGACCAGAAGCTTATGGAGGAAGAGCTCGCGAATGCAGTGGAGAAAGCAAAAAACAAGAACGGAAATAACAAGAATGGGAAAAACAAACAAAAGAATAAGAACAAACCGAAAGGAGAACGTAAACCAATCGTTAAAAAATCAGTGTTGAATATGGAGTATCCCTTTGATCTGACTAGTCTGTCGTCAACATCTCAAGACAAAAATAGTCAACTGGGTGGAAATACACAACAATCCGCCTCGGGGGTAGGACGGGGTGGGTCTAATGCGGCAACAGGCTTGCTCCGGGAATGGAACAGTCTTCCTATTGATGATGACGTAGAACTTAATGCGGTTCTTCAGCCTAAAATATTTTCATCTTTTTATAACACCCCGGATCTGTTTCGAATTGGAGTTGAGGTATGCCTACCCAAATTTGTATTGTGTTTCCAGCTCTGTTCTTGTTTCTTGGCTAATTCTTGCATTAGTTTTCATACCATTGCCAAAAAAGGAAAGAGTTCATATTGCAATTTATTGTGGAAAAGGCATGGATTCCTATAAAAGTCTGCTATATACTGTATTCCATAAAACCCAACATTGTGGGCCTTCGAATGGTAGAGGTTTGCGACATAATTAGCCCACATATCCCTAACAGCCATAATTAATGATCAAACGGTTTTCGCAGTTCAGATTTTGTCTACGTCAGATCCACGTGTCAAATTAAAAAGTTCACGTGGAATCTGAATCTGTGCTAATTTTTTTTTGCAAACAAAATACTTTGTTTTTGCACAAGTAGTTTTTACATTACATTATTAAACAATTCCCCATTACATAAGTACTTTACATGACAGTCGACTTACAATCTTCAATGAGTCTAAGTTAAAAACAAACCAATTATTGGCTTTTAATGCCAAAAATGTGAAGTACAATTCATGTCAAAACTGTTAGAAGTTGGAATATTTGTTGATTCATGTGTTTTAATTGCACATCTCGAGGGCATTGTTAGTCTGTTCTAGCAACTGGGTATTAACGCAACAAGTCGGCTCTGCAACGACTAACGAGCGAGCATTATTCAGTTATAAGGGGCCATTCAAAAAGTACGTAACGCTGCTCAGGGGGGAGGGTCCAGTGAAATTTTGTGACATCGCGTGACATGGGGTGGGGGGTT
>JAAXOA010000834.1:0-19141 GCA_036561885.1 Salina celebensis
TAACTTGAATAAGTATCAAGTAGTATCAAGAGATATCATTGTTATGAGATCATGACGAAGGGGATAACCATGATGATAATGATGACGAAACGACTATTTTCCCCGTTTTAAAAACTGTAGCCCCTTTCGAGTGGCGTTTTTTCAGAATCTTTTTCTCTTGACATTTCTTTCCTCAATCCCAAAAGTTTGTTAGTTAATTTACTAAAGATATATAATATTCCATTTTCCTCTTTCCGCTCCTATCCTACTTCCATATTGCTTTCACGATAAGCTCAACTACACACCACCAAAAAAAACTAAAAAATTCAACAAATATCTGATCTCTGTATTTATTCGAAAGCTTGAGATTTTTTTGAGTAAAATCTCCTGAAAAGTTTTCTTTCCTGGGCTATAACAAGTTGTTTATGTTTTGACTTTTAAATTGTCGGAGAAAGATGAGGAGTGTGATAAAACTGGCACACTGTGTGAATGAGGGGAATAAAATTGAAAGAAATAAAATAAAATATCCATACCATCTTGTCATCTCTTAACAAACTACAGTCCAAGAAACCTCTCACTTGTTCAATATAAAAATTACTAAAAAACCAAACAAGGAGGAATTTGAACTATGACTTTCTTCTAGTTGTAACTATTCGGAGATAATTTCCAAAGGAAATGCTTGGCAATAGGAGAGTTTTAAAGAACGTTTGTACCATAAACAACATGACTTTTTTGTTTGATAGCTTAGTAGCAAACGTATCTTTTTTTTCTCCCGTCGTTAGTTTTAGTCTGCCTTCTTAACAAAATCCTCCACTTGTTCCTTGCTCCCTTTTTTGCTTGTCATAATATGCTCTCTGATCTCACTTGGGAATTCCTTTGCAAAAAAATTCTTGGGATTTTCTTCTTTTCTTTTTAAGCCTTTTCATTTCCTCCTGAAAAATATACTGTTTTACAAAATGAACCAGACAATGAAAATTCTTCTTTCCAGGACTTTCTTTTTCTCTCTCTGTGAACCTGATAAAAAGACTAAAAGAAGTATATAATAGTTGGAATAACAATAATAACTATACAGTATCATCATCATCTTGTAAATGATGATCACTTTGGTGGCGGTAGAAAATGTTTTGCACGGGGGGTTGCGGTACAAGTTCTAAAGACATAGTTGCATACCCTGAAGAAAATCAAAGGAACCTCCTTAGTTCTAAAGAAAAATCTACACACAAAAAATAGTGGGAAAAAGAAAGATTTCACTTTTAAACCCTCTCCGGCATTTTGATCTTCATCATTCTGTAGATAGACAGGGTAGTCGGAGATCCTCAAGAAATAACACAGGTTGCGCAAACTACTTGAAAGTTTACTTTTCTTGGATAACCTAACCTTTGACTAGCGTTTTTCACCAAGCCCAGTATGTGCGTTTGTTAAACTCACTTATAGAAGAATCTTTCTCTCACATTTTTATTATACATATTTATAATTTCTGAGCTTGCAAATTTCTATAGTCCATATGCGGTATTTGTTTCGAATTTTATAATCAGACATTGTGGGAATTTCATTTATAAACGCTAATCATACTGGTTAATATTTTGTTGAAATATAACCTACGGCAGCGGCAATATAGGGAACCCAAATAAAATAAGAAACACAACAAAAACTTCTTTGCCAAGCACTACCATCAGTGATACTTTCACGAAGAGATTTTTTGTCGAGGGGTTTTTCTGTCTCAAAGATGGGATTGGATTTCCTTGGTATTTGCGGTTTTTCTTATACTTTGCAAACACCATTACCACCACGATCACAACACCGGTAAAAGTGTCAACTTAAATGCTTCTCACTTTTCTCCTCGTATTGCGGCTTGGAAAGAAAGTACACGGCTACACACCAGGCTTACAGTTGTGAAGTAACATGAACGTTTTCTACTTTGGGGTTTACACACGAGTCTCTCTTTCTGACAAAAGAAAGCTGATCTTATTTGGGCTTAGGAGAACTTTTAGTTGTGTTCAAGCATTTTCAACAGGGAAGAGGTGAAAATGTAACCTGTAAATCGGGCTGACCGCAGAGAATTTTCACTTGTCATTTGATACAATATGATGCTACAAAAGATTTTATTCAATCCATAAAACTGTGGCTAGGTGCTTCCTGCTTTCTCCAAAGGAGAAAGTGCTAAACTATTTTCTTTGCCACTGCACTTTATGATACAGTTTTTGACTAATTATTGTTATAAAGGGAACTTTAGCTCTTCGTTCAAATATAAGTAGCTTATTCCAATAAAAATTAGTGGCTTGTGATTATATAATGAATTGCTGCAAGCTTTTAATTAAACAGCCAAACATTATGTCAGAAGATATTTTTGTTGGAACGCCTGCTATTCTAATATATGGTTTACTTCCAGCACTACTGATCATTTCTAGCAATGGCAGTAATAAAAATATATGAAGAAAGGTAACATGATAGTTTATACGCAATAAAACGAATAAAAAAGTTTTATAATTGTCATTGGCCTTCTTTTTAAAAATCCATTTAATTTCTTTTTTCAAACTGCTTCTGCCATTGCCATCCACTTGACATGATTTACATGACTCTTTTTTGTATTATTTTTTTAACATGAATTCGAATTTTTTCTCATTTAATCTTTCCCTATAAAATATCTTCGTGTTTTTTATCAAACTGCTTCTGCCATCGCCATCCACTTGACATGATTTACATGACTCTTTTTTGTATTATTTTTTTAACATGAATTCGAATTTTTTCTCATTTAATCTTTCCCTATAAAATATCTTCGTGTTTTTTTCTCTGTGTCGTTCTTCTTTTCTCATTTTTATAAAAATATCTTGTATCCCTTCTCGTCGCCTGGCATTTTGTTAATTTGTTTCAAAAAAGGAAGGATGCACAAGAGAGTGGAGGCCAGAAGGGAAAAAATAAATTTTTATTCGCCCAAAGAAGATTAATCATGGAAAACCTTTTTTCTTACCTCTTCCATCTCTCTATTTTCAAATTTTTTAAAACGAAAACTCTCCTTGTCTCTGGTTACTCGGTTTTTTTAGCGAAACAACCAAGATCATCATAATCATATTTTAAATGAGCGGAGGATATGATGAAAAGCGTTGACGGTTGGTGATGGTACTCTTATTTTTATAAAAAGTTAGTGGCTTAAGCAGTTAAAAAAAGAAATGGAATATTAGAGAGCATGCCAAGACGTAATATTTTTTTATTACTTCAAAGCAATTTCGTTCTTCAAGAGCATCTCTAATACGGCCGTTTATATCCACGGGAGAAAATGTTTGTTGTTATATCATCCTCCTATTCCTTTCCTCCTTCTTCTTTTACCCATCTAATTTTTTTATCCTAATTTTCATTATCGAAGGAAGAAGAAAAAATTCATTTTATTCCAGGCCAAGTGGTGGAACAAGTGCTCCACCATTTTTCACGGATATTTCTATATTTTCCAATTATCTGTCAACTAACTCAGGAAGGAGGTGGATAAATGATAGCTGGTGAATTTAGCTGATGAGCTGATATAAACTTTTTAAAAGATGTATAGGCAATGGGCACCAGTTATCCAGCCGTACCATTATCAATATCACGATATTCGACGATAAGAGGACTGTTATTTGAGCAACTCTATAGGTTAGAGTTGCTGTACAATTCAATTTTGTGCTAAAACAGTAGTGTCAATACGTTTTTCTATTACAACGCCAGATTTTAAGGCAAAACAATTGTTTTTCTTGCAATATTTCTGCTTTGTTTGCGGATTATTGCAGCGTTTAAATGCATATTGACTTTCTGGTTTTTAGTGTAACATAAAGAATATTCTAGTTCTATTGTGTCTGTCCAGATTGCAGTTTGTTAGAAAAGAAGGAGGAGCCCAGCTCTATTCTTATAACTGCTTTTGTCATTTCATGGACACATAACAAAAATGAATTTCCTGGAGAAAAAACAGCTAAAAAAGAGAAAAGAAGACACTGATTTACTCTCAGGATTTGCGTTAATTTCTTTTTTCTCTTTTTTACTACCATCACACACCACCACCCGCGTTGATCGCGTTTTTTCATGCCCTCTCTGTTCTTTTCCAGCTTCATTTTAATCTGCACTGATCTTTTCCATTCGTTTTTTCTCTTTTGTGCCTTATTCAATTAGGAAAATATTACAAACACCACCACCAGCATTGCTAGAGCACCATGTAATCATTTTCGAACACAATCAGCCGTTTTTATATGTATTTTTATGTCATTTAGAGACAAAAGAAGGAGGAGTGGCGGTGGTCGCAAAAAAGAGAAAAATCGTTACAATATCCCATTACGACCCGCCACAGTGTTTTTTATACTCGCACAAAGCATACTGAAAATGGGAACTACAATCAAAAAAGCAAATAGGAAAATAATAATGAAATAAATAAAACTAGAGACGGCATCGGAGATTGGAGAAATTAATACACTTGACAGTGTTTTTTTTTCTTTTACTTTAATTTCAAACTTTCTTTTTATAGTTGAGAATTTTTATCAAGGGGAAGTTTTCTTTTTCTTCGTACACAAACGACAAAGAGACAGAGAAAGTTTGCTAAATACGGTTTAAAAAATTGTCGTTTATATAAGACATTGTAGTAAAAAATTTGGGTGTAACAACACTCCTATTTTCTCTTCCTTTCTGATTTCTCTTCTGATGGAGAGGATGATGATACCCGAGAAAATGATGGGATCGTTTCTTAGGTTTCATTCTTACCCACTCATTTCAATTTAAATTGGACATTTAAAAACAGTCAAGTAAATTTCCTTCCGTTCTAATGAGTTTTTATAGGGATTCTTCGTCCTACACAAAACATGTATCTTTCCTATCTCTATAGATGTTTCAAAATAAATTGTTAGCCTTTTTTTGCATCACTATCGCACACATTTTTCTTCCTTCCAATCTAAATTATATAGTAAAGTGTAATAAGTTTTGTGTGTGGGTTACAACCCTTTTTCGACCTTGTCGCTCTGCTTCTCATTCTGCCTCATTTATTTTGCCTCTTTTGTCCTTTCCTGTTTTCTCTGCTATGTCTTTAATTTTCTTTTTTTTTTCTCTCTTGGTCGCTAGGAAAAAAATTGCGGAGGAATAACGTATGAAAAACGGCGCTTGGATATTCTATTGCTGTTGTCATCGTCATCATGCTATCTTGGCCGTTGTAATTCACTTGACTTTACTGCGTTGATCCGTTAAAATCTGTCTCCCTCTTGGAAAACCCAAGCAGGCACAGTGAATATGTCCTCTCTTCGGGTTACACGTTTATTATACGATCCAACAAGAAAATAATTCAATTTACCCTCATTTCACAAGTAATCACATCTCTCTCTGTCAACCAGGAACGATGAGCTATATGTATTTTTTTCGGAGAGCAACCGTTGTTATCTTAATCAGAAAAGAAACAAATCCATTTTCCTCCTACCCGGCTACGTTAGTAGTGAAAGTGGATTCATGCTCCTGGATACACTCTCGGTTTCTTTACCGTCTTTTTAAAAATAGACAAAAAATATCTCGTTGAGCTTGAGTTTTTTGTTGTTTTTTTTACCCAAGTAACTGCGAGAAGGGTTTTAGATAGGCTAGCAATGAGAAGATAACAAGTTTGATGTAGTTTGTTTAGCTGAATGACACTCAACCACTTTTCCAAGAGTAAACAGATTATTTAACGAAATTTTGATGGTAAAATGTTATGAAAAACTGACTTCCAGCTTAAAGATGGTTTAATTGGATTTTAAAACGTATTAGGAAACTGAATCAATTTTGTGGTCCAAATCAATTCAACTGGCCGACCAAAGATTTAGTTCAGAGCCACTTTGTATTTAAACTGTTGTTCAATATTTAAGCAAATATTTTGCTATGTCGTTGTATGCTTTTCTTATTTTGGCATTGACTGAGAAAATATTTCTCCTGAATCTGGGGTCAACCTGTCCTACCAACTGGAAACGTTTGAGTTGAGCTGTAAAAATTCAAAAAGAAAAATGCGCCTACGGACTCTGGTGATTTTCCAGTTTGTACTTTCATCCTCTATCAAAAAGTTTTTCCCTATGTAAATCATTTTTAATGCTACTCCTTGTTAGGCTAAAGTGACGGTGACGTAGTGTGAGTCCTTTTTCTGTCAGTTCCATTGCTACTTCCTTTCTTCTTCTGTTTTGTTTGATACACATCGTTTTCTCCTTCTTTGCCTCTGAACCCATCCAACCCTGACATTTTCCTGGCACACCCGAACATATTTTCTGTCTATCTCTTTCTCTTCCTCCCTTCTTTTTATTTTCTCCTACCCTTCACTTTGACGATCAGAAAATGCACGGTTCCTTTTAATGCGAATATTTTTACGTGCGTATTATAGATCGTATTTGGTGCGGTGCATAATGTGCATGCATGCATCTCAAAGTATGCACGCTTCAATTGCTCTGAATAGAAAAGAGATCGCTGCGAAAAAACAGACCATGAGCCAGTAGTCAATGCCTGTTAGAAAGTCAAATTCAAAAACTTTCCCGTTCGTGTTTGTTTATCTCCCTTATTTCTGACTTTTGACAGATTTGCTGTATTTTGTCAAAATAGTTTCATTAACTTTCCACATTTCCTTCTGATTTTGATAACTTTTGACAAAATGGTCCATTACCCACGCAATGTATTCTTAAATTTATATTTCCATTATATCATTTTGCTTATGCTTAATCATCATTTTTTTACTTAACATGAGCCTTTTAAGTTCCCATTTTTGTTCTTCGCATTCTTACCTAACCACCCAGCCACGAGTACACTCATTTAAACAGACTCTTTATGCCTACATGTTAATTCTTGTGGTGACGTCTCTACAAAGAATCGATGGCTGGTGAAAGTGCCTAATTTGCATTTTTATTGGCGAGAATTGCAGTATATTTACTATCAATTGTGAAGGCTTACTTAATTTTATCTAGTACTTACTCTCCGTCTTATCTGTATTATTTGCATTTCAATGAAAGTTTTATCATGAATATTGTTTTCTGTAAAAGTGTCGCGAACAAAAATAGAACGGCTCAAAAATATGGTCTCTGTTCAATCTCATTACTACTGTGATAAGCTAGATAGCATACTGTTCGTAATACTTTAATCGTATAGCATCCTCTGTGGTAATGTACACACAAAAATGTGAAACAAGTGGAGAAACTAAATGGGTAATAGATCTCTCACTCTCCCCACTTGGTTTGCTCAGGATCAAGAGGAAGGAGAGAGTAAATTCATGGTAAAAATCTAAAGGGAGTAAAATTACATCATGTAAAAAAAAGTTGTAGAAAGTAGAACTACTCTAAAGAGATTGGAACATGTATCTATCACCTTATCTTTAAAGCGATCCCATTCAATTGACTAACAATATTGCCTATTGACATCTCCGTTTTACCTCCCTCCTTAGTTTACATCCCTCCAAACACATTGTACAAGCTATTGAGTCATTTAATGCTCAATGATATCGTATCTTTCCATTCCTTTTAAACCGTTGTAAACAGAAAATTTCCACAAACTAGTTTGACATTCCTCAAAAAATAGATACGACAAAAAAAGAGACACTCAAACAATGTAACATTTTCTTTAAACTGAACACTATAGTTGAGTGTATTTAAATTGATGTAAAATTCAAAGCAGGAACATTGAGCGGGTTCTTTTCCCGTTTTTTATCCTTGTTTGAAAATGCTGACAATTCTTCTTGTTGACATAATAGAGAAGTGAAAGGAGGAAAAAGAAAGGGGGAGTCAATTTCCGCCGTTTTTTCCGAGTTTCCTATAAAAGAGAAAAATAGAAGCGGTGAGGGATAAAAATCGAAAATATATTCACCCCGGCTTGTTTGACTTGTAAAAAATTGATCTCTTCTGAATAGGGGCAAGGAAATTCTATGTAAATCAAATAGATCTTCTGTGGGCGAAGAAAAAAATCCGTCTGGAATGCATCTGGAGAGAAAGTAAACATACATTTTATTGCTGTATCATTACGGTTTCCTTCAAGAACTATAGCTATGCATACAATAAAGAAAGTCGACAAATTGTTCGATGCATCCCTCATCAATTGTTTACGTATACATAACAAAACAGGCTGCACATCTTGCCTGCTGTAAAATTTATACACCCACAACAACAACAACGGCAGTAGGGATGGGTTCTGTTTTTCTTGACATTTTTATAAACGAAAACGAAAGTATACAGATTACTTTTTAAAATGCTATATGGTTCTATAAAACAAAATATATACGTTATAGTAAAATTGAAACTAAGGAAATGTAGTAGCGAATGTTTAATTCTATGAATGTTCGCAAAACAACACAGTCTACATTGGCTTAATTTTTGTGATCAATTATTTTCGAAACAGTAGCAAACGCTGCACAATTGACCGTGTAATGACACTTCCCTGCAAGTTTTGCGGGATACTTTGTGCTACACTGTGTAGATGGAGCGAGCGCAATGTTTAGGATATCTAAAGATGCACAACGGTCCTTTTGATTCCGTCCGGTAATAAATAGTTTTAAAATGTTACCAAATAAGCGCATGTAGAATATATTATATTGTTTCTACAACTAAAACCTGCATGTCTTTATTACAGTTACCCAGAAAATCTTGCTTATGACGTTATAAAAATACAATTTTAAGTTGCTAGCTCCATTCTGAGTGTGAAAGTGGAGGCTGGTGGTTTTTTAGTAATACCTAATCAGAAACCGATGGGTTCTGAATTAAATATCATTATAATGAGTTTATGCCTTTTTACAAGGATAATAACATGTTTCATTGTTCGATGTCTTCTTGTCATATCCTCATGACAGCCGATTAGACAAAAAAACCCATGGGGCCGTTTCTCGAAACGTCTTTCGAACCGTCATCGACCCGTCCATCCACCTTACCCTTGTTTCTTGCACGGTATACTCCACTTCGTAGAAGTATTGGGCACAACTGGGATACTGGTTTATATTAACATTTTTTGTATTTTTGATTGACAGTTAACCTAGGACCTTCTGACATTCAATCTGCTCGATATTTTAGGAAGGAAATAAGTTAAAATCTGATGTATATTAGGTGGTAAACTATTTGGTATAAACACAGTTGGTGTGTTATAAAAAAAGGAACTTTTTATATAAAATTCTTGTACCTCTCACACATTCATGTCATGATGTATTGCTCAGCATCTTATCAACTTTTCTTTCCTACGAAGTTTCCCTTCTTTAACTGCTGAGACGTATTCAATACTATCTTACGACGTTCCGAACAAATAAGAAACTTCCTATCACCGTATCGGATCTTATTGCACGGACACAATGAGAATCATATCAGAAAAGGAGAAGACTGGACCTCACGGAAAAGAAATATTGGTGGCCAGGGCGGTAAATTCATTGAATTGTTTGCACGTGGAAAGCTAAAAGAAAATGCCTTTAGCATTAGTGTCAACTTGAGAGAATTATTTTCGATGCATAATACACAATTGTATTAATTAAATACTGTCCAATCGTCCAATACTATTATAGCCGTGATTATTTTGACAAAACAAAGAAATCCTCTCACTCCCACAATAAAAAAGTCATATAATTTTACCATCCATTGCTTCCTCCACGAGTAGAATGACCGTTACAATAGATTTATCGTTTCTACTCTTTGAACACTTAAGCCAATTTCCTTTCAATTATCCAACAACAAAGCGGACCCTCCGTCTTGTCTTCATGAGTTGATACCTCCATAGTCGTTGTGATTTCCAATGTATTATGGAATATTAGCAGTGACAGTAAACTGACCGCGTTTCCCTAGTTCTACTTATTCTTCAATTTCCCCTACCCCCAACATGAGATCACACATTTATTTACCCGAGTTTTTCCCCGACTGCTCATACATGTTGTTCATTCCAATTGATTGAATCTATGCATAAACGAGTGAAACATGTAGCAGTAATAATATTCATCACTAAACAGCACAACTTTATAAAAAAAATATACTGCTTTTAGGAGACATCAACGATTCATCCTTTTTTTGTCTCCAATAAACACATCCGTATTGATACGACTGAAAAATATTTTACTCCCGTTTTTAACACATGCTAGTCACACAGACACAATAACGAAAACAAATTTATTGACCATAAAAATTTGAGCTGTATTTTTATAGGGAAGTGCTTAAAAATATGTATAAAAAGTAGCTGAGGAAAATAGGGGGATAAACAGTAAACAGTGAAAATGGTAATATCGAAGATACAATTTTTATTTTATAACCATCCAATGTAGAAAAACTGTCCCAATCTAGATGCCCATCTTTATCGATATTACCAATCCGCTCACGTCACCCCTTCTTTTCTTGTCGAAGCCCACAACTACAATCCCTCGTCTCAAACTCATCCCTAGCACTTTACAAGAAAAATGTCCTTCTTTTGCTACTCATCTGACATAAATAATGTTTAAATCTCTCTCAAGTTGGTCTCTTCTATAAGCTATTGCACCAAACGCACGTAGCTCAACACAACTGCCGCTGTGACAACAAAAAGATTTTTTCCCATATTCCAATGCCCTCTTAGCAGACAAGTGGCTCTTTTCACCTGGACTTGTTAAAAACACTCATATTGTGTAACTTACTACTAGTATCGTTATTCTGGTGGAGTATGTGTGGGGTGCAAGAGAAAGGAGAAATCCTTCAGAATGGAACTTCATACAGAAGCGAAAATTTATGGTGGCAGTCAAGCTCTCACAGCAGTGTGCTGATCAGGTTCACCGTGATCATCTTTTTCCTTAAAAAAATGAGCAACCCTTTCTCCCTCATTTCATCCCTTTGAACAGAAAAAACTATGTATTTTGATTTGCTTGCTTGATAACCTACTGAAGCTGCAGTAGAGGTAAAATATATGTTTATTGCTATTCTTCTCTGTTTGACCACTTGTTACATGAAAGCTTATGCTTCTCTTGAATTCCTTAAAAATACTATATGGGTTTACAATTACAAGATGTGACATCAGTTAAGTGGAATAATTCATGCGAATGATACGTTTTATTTATCCAGACAGAGAAATGGAATGGAATGTTGAGTCTACAGCATACAATTATGCACGCATATTACAGATACGCTATACGCTGTAGAATGCCTACGATTATGTTGAACCTGAGTTTGTCCAGTTTGGTTATGGGATCACCACTAAATTTATAGCCTTGGGGTCATTGTTTAAATGAAAAATTTATCGCTATAAGGTTCTATGGTAAGATTGCCAACTGTTTTCGAATTATGATTTTGTTGTCTTTTTCACTTCACAGTGCACCTCATAATAGCGAGGAACCATATTCGTCATTTAGTCATTTAAGATAAGATGTACCTATGCCTTAGCTAAATTTGTAGTGTTCTAATACAGCTATTATTTAAGAATTCATTGAACTTATATGTACTGCAAAGTGCAATAGGTGATTGTTACAAACGCATACACATAACATCGGCCAATTTTTTACATACTTGTGTCACATTCCATTCAGACTCCTTGAATATTACACCTTCATCGTGAAATACTTTAGGGAGCGTACTGACTACAACAAAACTTAGGTCATGATACAATCCCAAACTGTCTCAGTAGATAAGACAAAGTAACGTTTTATCGGAAAATCTATTATCTAACCTCAAGAAAATGAGGTAAAATGAACCTGTAATGGTGGTAGATTTATTTTGGGAAAGATTCCGAGGCAGTTCTTGTATTATTACAACATGTTGTTGTTTTTACTGTAGTTACAAACAAGGCTTGATTGTTGAACAAGCGTTAAGTGAGGACAACTGCATCTTTTATGATTCTATTCGATATATAGGGGACAAGTTGTAATTGATATCACTTCAAAATTTATTTTAACCACTTCATTGGCTACATATGTCTTCCCTATAATTATTTCCAGAATGAAAGCGCGTCTTATGTTTGTTCGGTTCTCAACGTCTTCGTTTGGGTTATATTGCTGTGGGTAGTGAGCAAACAGATTCGTTATTGCCATCGTAAGCAGCCAATAAATAACAAATCTATTGCCATTATTATTGTCGTCTCGATTTTACTCTTCTAGTTAAAAGCTAATTTTGACGAGCAGAAACATAAAATCTACTGTATGAAACGATTAATGTTTTGAACTCGAAGAAAACGCTACGGCAGGTTATCTGTTGGAAGTTCTTATCGCTAGGAACGACAAAATAATATGATATAACATACAGGCTTTTTACTGAATTGTGAGATATTTAGAGTGCGATTTGCCGCTAAATATATTTTCATAAATGCAACAGTATTATTTGATTAAGATTGTTTGTTTATTATTCTAGGTAAAGATATCACAGTCAGGCCAAAGATGATCGACGATACTGTCCTTTTGCACAGGTAAGTATTGCATTGAAATTTCCGTGCTTAACATCAGCGTTTTTTGTTTATTTTCCATACAGCCCAAATAAAAAAACAAAGGATTTTTACAAAACCCGAATTCAAAAGGTACAAGGGAAAACAAGTCAATTACTAATCAAAACGGCTGTCTGTAGAGAATTGCTCGCCAGTCAACGATGACTGGACGCATAAAAACCTTGTATTGATTTGTTAGATCTGATTAGATCAGAAATACTCGGCGTACAAAAGAGTTCACGCTGTGGTGCTGTGTGCTCCCAACAATGATCGTGTGTCGCTCCATCGGCCAATAAATTCTTCAAAGAAAGAATACTTATATGCAAGTTAACTCACAAGCACATATTTTGGAGCCGTTTGATTATACTTTGAATTCTCATCTCAAATCTTATCTGGTTCATCCGCCTTTATGCTTTATATCAGTCCAATGTATGTTTCGTAGTGATTGTCACATAAAACTAAGAATCGAACAACGAGTCACAAGTTAAAGAAAAAAAAGGGTTGTTGCAAGACCTGCGTTTGGTTAATGATCAAGATCATTCCTCAAGTCCACGATTCTCAACAGAATTTTATGTCATTGAACAGGAAAACTTGTTAGAGGTACTTGATTTGAATTTATTACAATCGTGGACTCACTTGTTTATTTCTATAATGCGTCTTTTTGTTAACCGCATATAGAACTACAGAGATTAGTATGTACTCTCGATTACTTTGTTGTCGGAACATGTTGACATGTGCCTGATTTATTGGGCGCTTTCTGTTTCATGGATTTGGTCAATCGTTTATTTAGATCAATGATCAATCTATATCATTGCAGGTATTCCTTTTGCGCTGTTTGTTCTGCGGTGTGTGTGGTGACTCTGATGTGTTAGCTTGTTAGGGCTGGAATCTTGGAGCGCAAAGCTTTCCATATCCTTAAATTTGACGTTGGAATGTAATGCGTCTTGTTCATTCTTTGACGTGTGGCTTTTTTTGTTTCTTACAAGTCAGATAAATTCCCATCAATACGAGTTTGATCAAAATGCATTTGACAAATAGACGGGAATCTTGACATTTTTTGAAAATCGATGTATTCATGCAAGCGAGCTAACTGTTTCATTATTTTTTGAAAATTATATTGGCATTCTTTTCATCCTGTTTGTTGTTTGCCGACGAGTTGCTATTTTCTCATGCTACTTTATGCAAATTCTGCCGTACGTAATAAATTCTGATTAAGGACTACATCTCTAAAATCTATTTAATCGCGAATAGACATGACACTTCCAGCAGTTAATCAATGTTGTAAACAATTCAACAATGTATTATTCCTATTTGATTTAAAGTATGTATGTCAATTTTACACTATAACGTATGTCTTTGTTGAGCTTCCATTTAAAGTGTAAGAATATAAAACAAAGTTACTAACGGTTGCAATAGATGACGCATCGTGCTTCATGAGCACACTCACACAATTCCAATTCTGTGCCTCATGACATGAAACTTATCTTACGTACACACTAGGCCATTGAAATGACAAAAACCGGGCATTTGCAATTTATCGGACTATGTATTTTTGCCCAAAAAATTGTTTTTGAAGGAATAATTACATCAAAAGACGTACTTATAAGGAACGACAACAAAGAGATGCAAATTGATACTTGGAAAGAAACTGATTAAAGACAAAGCATTGCAACGGAATGTTTTCATAGTCATTATTTCCAGTTTCTTTACACTACTTTATAAAAACAAACTCCCTTTTCTCTTTCCTTGCTTTCGTAATAGCTACCCTTGCTATTTTTCCCAGTGCATAGTTTCCTTTACCTATTTTCCTTTTTATCTCTTACATCAAACGCATACTACTTCAACTCATCTTACTTTTCTAGCACTTCTTCATTTCAAATTAATGAGTTTATGTAACATCTTAATCAATATATACTAGTTTGCTGGCTGTATAAACAAAAGTGTAAGTATCTAAATAAAATGTTATGTATCCTATTGAGCTGCCTTTTCATCCAGAAAGGATTATGGGCTCATGAAAGGAAAAAAGAAAATGCTTGAAATTGTTGTGATTCTTTATAAAAGATTGAAAGTGATAGTTTCAGTGCCGACACTTTTGCTACCGAATCTGTATATCGAAGTGGACCTACCGTGTCCACGGGAAAAACTAAAGATAAAAGAGCATCTCGCGAGTGTAACACCATCCTAGAGAAATATCATTATCATCATACTCATCACGTTCTCCAGGATGATCAAATACGAGGGATTATTTATCAAAAAGAAAGCAAACAGAGAAATAAATGAAGAAAGTGAGATATCTGTGAAATTACAAAGAGAAAGTGGAAAATGAAAGTTGTAGAAATAAGAGCAGTTGAAGTAATGCATTAGGAAAAAATAAATTAAGCCTTTTGAAGTAAAATAAATTCCTTAGAATAGCCGTTCTCGGCTCTGGATTGATGTAAGGCTAGAAATACATGATACGGAACAAAAGTCCACATACATCTGTGCTTTTATCGACATAACTTGGTACAAATCTTGCGCAGAATTGCCTAATAAAGAAGTATTTCAAAGAAATGTAAAAATATTTTGCTTTATTTTTCAATTGCTTCAACGGTAGAAGTCCTTTCGGCTAGTTCAGCATGCACAACACGAAGAAGGTACGTATTTCGTGCTTCCAGAAGTTTCCACAGTATCTAATCTTAAGAGTTGGAAAAAACTATCCCGGGTCAAACATTTAAAGTGAATATGCTATAATTTTGATGATACGCAGGCTTAGCTCGAAAAATAAATACTTGTCTTTCCTGTCGCACATTTCCTGAACCCAAATTTACCGTGAAAATCCCTATACAAATGTAATCTTCAACCCACGTGACAAAACAAACGTTGGTAAATACACCGCCTACGATTTGGAATGTTTTGGAAGTCGAGCGCACGCCAATTCCACGTGCAAAACAAGCGTGGGCGTTGGTTATGAACGAATTTGTATTATGTGCGTAGCCTTTCAAAAATTCATTCGCTAAAAATTTCCGGCTTCGGATAAGACTAGATTTAAGCAAAAACAAAGAAATATCTACCTACGCAATGTACCTCAAAAATGATTATGCAGCGAGAAAAGTAAGTCAAACTGTCACAAGCGGATACAACTGTGTAATTTGCTATTAAATCCTAATTACACATTTCAACTGTATCCGTATTTGTTTATCTTCATTCCGTAGTAATTACAGGAGGTACCGGTCTGGCCCATATAATTTCATATAGTTACCCTACCCTATACACATTGGTGTGTATTTGTATTAATCTTGGTGGAAAGTAACTGGACGATTGTTGGTGGAGAAGGGTTCTCCAGAGGAAACACAAATGTCGTTACTGAGAAAAGTAACAGGAACTAGTCAGATTAAACATTATTCCTCTAAAACTGAACGAACATGTTAACTTTCCATCCCGACGAGAAAAGATTACTCTGCCAATTTACGTCCACCATTTTGTGTTGTGGAGCAACAGTGCTTTTCTGTATTGCCCAGTGAGCCGAAATAATCAAGTGGTGAAACGAGTCTAGTTGGTTGTAAGGTAAAACTTTCAATAACGATTAAAATAGGAAGTAATGGTAATTTGTGTTTATATCTCAACTTGAATATCTCCACAGAACGTTGTTGCTTTTTCTCTACTTTGTTTGTTCCGAGGAAAAGTGACCTCCTCTTGTTTATTTCCTGAGAATATTAGGCAATCTAGCAAGTCTTTCTCTGCCACTGGAAAAGTTGTCCATGCGTACAATATCCAAAAGTATTCAAGTATTTTCAAGCCCAGTGCAAAACACTTTTTGATAGTTATTTTAAGTCATTGGGAAAGCTTCTATTGCCATCCATATATTTAGTTATGTTGACTTTCTTTCTGCAAGTCGAGCTTTAACAGGTTCTCGCACTTTTATACAGTTTTTTTCCTTTCGATATTACTTCCGAAATAGTGAAATGCTTTTAGAAAGAAGCCACCCATTAATGGCTTTGACCACAGAAAATCGCATGGGTTGGCTCCATTATATTTATTTCTCCGATACTACCCACCATCACCACCAAGAACTGCTGCTGCAGCTACTTATTTTATTTTTCAAGTTGTTTTCCACCCGTTTCTCCATACCCCTCTATAATTCGTGATGTCGTTGAATCTGTCTCCTCTTGTGGTGATATACTGGGCTTTGCACTATACCAAAAAAAGTTTATATTTCTTCATCTCACGAAGGAAAAGATGGTCTCCAAGTAGAAGCTCGTATAGAGCCCAAGTTTTTGGGTGTAAAGAAAGAAACAGCGAGTAAGAAATGTTTACACACGGTCTCCACATCTTTCTTTCTCTTTTCTCGATTTCTCTCCTTGCTTTTTGTTGTTTGTTGTCTCCCTATGCGAATTTAGTTTTTACAAACAGCTTTAAGTATATTAGGGGGTATATTAAGTCAGCAGCAGAGCTACTACAGAGCCTCCATTTTCCAAAGTTGTTTGGTCTTCCTCCTTTTCCCTTCCTCTTACTCCTCTTCTGCATCATCTCTTTAATAACTGACTACTGCATCGTAAAGAAGACAGGCTTTTTTCTTCCTCAAGAGTAGTAGAAGTCGGTGGGAAAACTTAACTGATGATTGTGCTCAAGCGATATGGTGTCAGTAGTTGTGGCGATGACTGTCCTTTTGTTTTTCTTATGTATTTTGGTAATAATATGCTCTTGCTAAGAAGTTAGAGGAATTTTCAAGTTAACGTTTTTCTACTTTCTCTCTCGCCACTTTACTTTATTTCATCCCTTCTTTCTTCTCCTTTTCCGGTTGTTGTCGCTGTTGTTTGCACAGCCTCCATAATACCGTAAACATTATTATGTGCATATAATTAGGAGTGTAAAAGAGTCCATTCTACACATCTATTCACAGTACATTTCTTCATGCAGTCCATTTTATTGGAAAAGTCGCGATAGAGTTTTTAACAACGGGGTCCACGGAAAACGATACCGATCCCAAGAGTTCTTCACGTCTACGTGTATTTTGTGCACGTAAATCTTTTATTATTTTAAGAGAAACCTTGTTGGAAATTCTTAAAGTCCATCTATAAAGCTGGAAGAGTGCTTCAACTACTCAACGGCATCACCTCCTTTTGCCAAAGTCATTATCATCACTGGCTACTGTAGAACAACAACTATTTATTTATTTCGGTTGGTTCGTAGTTAGAAAAGGCAGGGAAAGTAGAGACGAGACAGTTTTATGTACTTTCTTTTACCACTTTCTAATAAACTACTGATTTTATTTCATCCACGCTTGCGAACCAGAATACTTCAACTACTACACACACAAAAATAAGAGAAGGATATTATTACAAAAGGTATATAATTTAGGAGTTCTTCGGTATATTTGCTGTATAAGATGTTTGTTGTTATTTAAGTGAAAAAACTCTAAAGCTATCTTCTTTTGCGAGCCATTTTCACCACTAAACATTTCTTAATGTTGTACGCTACATCTGCTTAATGGTAGTAACGACTTTAGGAGTTTTAAATGTTTTTTCTCTTCCTAAGCAGTAAACGTTTCTTACCAATACAATTGAAAAAGTAAACCAGCTCATTTGATAAATTCATATTTTAATGCTGTTAAATCAAAGCAAATACAAGTGCTTTCCCTGCCTTTAACACATGCATCTTGCTTTGTAAAATGTATGTTATGTTAATTTTGAAATCTTCTGTTTTCCTGTAACATTTAAGTGATTTATCTGCATTCTCAAAAGACTAGCTTTCACCGAATGGATTTGCAACAACACTTTTCTTTTCATCCGCACTTAAACCCTCCAAAGTTTGTTTTTTCTCTTTTTTAGCCATAGTGATTGACTTACTGCTTCTTATGGCCCTAGTTTCATTGATGCGAGTGTAAATACCCTGAAAAGGAATATTATTCATAGTTGAGATGGAATACCACGTTTTATATCGATAGAACGACTGAGCAAAAAAAGTATACTGTCATTGAAGTTTCAGGATAACTACCCCACTGCAAAGTAGCATCATTTTCACCATAAAAGTGTTGTTTAGTGGGAAACTGAAAGCATCCGTGAGAAAGGAATAGAATGTAATAAATAAAAATAAGAGCAATAGTAATGACAATAGTATGTATATCAATGCCGGAACAAATAAGAGGAAAAGAAACGACAAGCCGAACAAAAAAATAGAAGAAAGTATATGAAAATTGTTTTGATAGCTGAGAGAAGACATGATAAAGGGAAAAAAGAGAAAAGAATTATTACCCCGTTCAGGCTTTACTTAAAAAAACCGAGAGGGGGATTACATTTATATTTTTAAAGAAGAATACAACATAACAGATAAGACGAAGAAACTAGCATTTTTACCCATTTGGAAAGCTTTTCCCCATTAATATTACACATTTATCATATTTTCCCTATGGTACAAATTCAATTGGAGGTAGTGCGAGTGATACTGTTGGCTGTAAATACAAGAACACCACACAAAGTTGAATTTCGATAGGATTTGATTGTTATACATATTTGTGTTCCAAGGATGACAATTTTTCCTAATCATCATAAGCTGGAAATGTATGGGATGGAAGTGGAAAGTTACCGCTCAATCCAAATTATTCATCTTCCATTTCTCCCAGTATATAGGGGTATTATTGTCATGCGATTCCAGAAGTGTCTTTTATGCTGTTAGTTTCTCCTTGTATATTTTTTTCTCATATAAAAATATCTACAGTTGAAAAGGCTGAGCCAGAAAAAAAGTATGTATTTCTCTGTGATCTTTTCTACCACAAATGGGGAAAGTACATGGACAATGAGAGAAAATCATAATCATAAAAAATGTGGTTGACTAACCGAATGAACGG
>JAAXOA010000835.1:0-19118 GCA_036561885.1 Salina celebensis
GGGGTTTGACTCTTTTCTACAAAGTTCATTCATACTTTCTAAAGCATAAAGAACGGTGAAAAGAGAGCTTCCCTGGCTGGGAATTCGAAAAGTAAATATTGAAAATTATCAACTAATAAGTATAGTTTTCTTCTGTATCAATGGGCATATTAGTTAGATTGAAGTTCCAAGGCGTATTGAAGTTTTTATTTATATACTTTGACAGGTTGCACTAACACTTGACTTTTTTGGGCTTGTTTTAATATGTTAGCGGTAAAAAATCAGCCAAGTGAAAGTGCACAGCACCCGTTGGCCTCCTAATAATGAGATTTAAATCAATGCGGGTTTCCTTGAAATAAGCAATCCAGAAACAATTGGCACAAGGAGCGAAAGTGGAATGGAATCTGTGGAAAGTTAAAGTTACGTACGATTTGGTGTTCTAGAAATTTGTCGGACAGACGGAATGAAGCTCACTTAGCTGTGCCATTTTTTGTATTTTGTATTTATACCTTTTTATGAAATTGAACAGTTAACTAGAGCAATTGCAAAAATATCTACCAGTTTTGCATAGATGTATTGAAACTTAGATTTTAGTGGAAGTCCACGTTTGGCTGGGCTCTTTGACCGCTATATCACTTTCAGTGGATCTTGGAATGGTCAATGCAGGTGGAAAGATTCCGAGTTTTTCAGTCAGAACTGATTTCATTGGTGGTACAAACTGCATTTCCAATGATATCCCGTGGTAAAAAAGAACACGCTGTGAATAGCTTCCCCATTTTAAATTTCCTGGTATGATGCTTTTGAAATTATGATAGCGCCCGTTGAAACTGACCCTTAGAAAACTCAAAGCTAGCTATGAATTTCAAAGAATTCCAATTTAATTGGTCATTTATCAAACAACGGAAAATACTACGGAACGCTATAAAAGTTTGAATATAATGCTTTCAAAGATGAAAAGGCTATAACCAGAGATACAGTCAGGTTGTTCACTTGGATAGGCATAATATTTTTCCTAAGTAGCCATGAGACGCTGTCATGCAGTGTGCACTATGCATAAATGGAAATCGAAAGCGAATCGCTCGTGAAAAACTTGGAATGGTTTGTGCCTAATGTTAAAATTGAATTCGCGGTAAAGAACGCCAACCAAAGAGTATCCGCCAAATACAAACCCGGGCATATAACATATAACTAGAAAGATTCATCCATCCTCAAGGTAGATTGATAGAACAACTCACTAAAGTATGTATGGAACAATTTAATAAAAGCAACTTTGTATTGATCGGAAAGGCTCTCAAGGCAAGTTCTGACCGTAAGGCATTCCACCAGAATGAAGATTCTCTATGGGATTCAGACTAAATCCAGATTTACGCATTTCATTACAACATAACATGATTTTTTTTTTGTATTGTTAAATATTTGATTTCTGTGCCTAGACGGCTGTTGACGGTTAAAAACTTTCCATGAGAAACTGAAACTGATACGGTGGTAGGATTGTGATTTTGAAATATGTACAATGATACTGAGGTATATTTTATGTTTTTTACTGTGTTTATGGTCATGCAAATAGCACAATAGCACAAATATGTAAAGAATGCCAATGTCTGTACACATTTCAATCTCTTTTGATTACGAGACGCTAGCCAGGCTGGTTTCCTATTCAATTTAATATTCATTAAAAGTAATGCGTGATGATACATATGATGATGTAAAACCTAGAGTGGCATTACGAGTACAATTGTGTCAGAGTGCAGCTCACGAGGAATAATAGGAAACCAGTGTGCCATGACCTGAATAAAAGATTCGCCCTTGCTACGAAACGACAAAATAGAAACATACGACATAGTGAAAAAAAATCCCCTCACTATACCGTTGCAAAGTCTGTTGGCCTTACTATTTCCCCATTATTACTCCACTCTCGCATCACAGACTTTCACAAAAAATTAATTTTCCTTTAGCTGTGTTCTACTGCATTTCAAATAAAAAGTCTAAATGAAACAGAAGAAGGAAAAGGTGGCCTGCACTATGTTGCATATAATAATGAGATTGTCTTGGAAAAATATGTAGTATATCTACAGTCTTGCTTTGACATTTATGACCTTAGCTTTTCTCGTTCCCCCCTGGAGCTGGAGAAATAAATATTTGATGTAGAATAGTATGTGTTTCGTAAACTTGTCATTCACAACTGTTAGCATATTCAGTTCATTTAGAGAAAAAAGTACTATTGTGCATTACACACATGTCTGTCACACAACAACCAGACTGGCTAGGGATAAGAAGTCCAAACAATATTATCTAAACAGACCAAACATCAAATGGATGTATGTATACCTATGCAAATTATATTACACTTTTTGACAATAATGTAATAGGCCTTTTCTGAATTCCGTCACAATCAACCCTCATACCGTATTCATGATATGAAGTGTAATTTTACGCAGAAAATACTGAATCCGCATTGATACAACCATACCGCCACATCACGATCTGGCCAGGCAGAGTCATGCACGTATGAGCAGTAACCCATGCACATGGGTTTGCCCATTTCACATCTTATACTCGTCAACCTGGGTAATAATCTTTTCACTCTTCTTTCTCTTCCTTTAGTTGCTCATTGCATTATGCCCTGTCGTCAGACCTTTCCGTGTCGCATTCTCTACAAAGGAACACATGACACTACTCCTGATGGGAGATTCGGTTCAGAGATGCAAAATCTTTTCCATTTCCCTATGAATTGTTCCACAAATGCATTTTTCTCTTTTTTGTATTTCCCACGAAAAATGGTATTAAATACAGAGATTAAGACGAACACTTTAATCAGTATCGGTATGCATTGACAATTGCTCCATATTAATTTAGTACTAAGTACTAACGTAATACATCCTTTAAAATGCTCATTTTGTTCTTATCGAAATTTGCTGAAAAAGTTTATTAAAAGTGATACCTTTGTTCACAATTACTGGAAAAAATAGAAACCAGAGTTTCTAACGAAGTTTTTTTTTCTGAAACGACACTAATACTGAGAATCTTAGTGAAACTATTGAAGTTTCTTAGCTTTCATGAAAACTGGTTATCATTAACCAGCCATGTCACCTTGAAGTTTTTTTGCATGTGCTGTAGATACTAAGCTCGTGGCTCAGATGGCACTTCTATACCTAGCTGACTTGTTATATTTCTGGAAGGAATATTAAATGCCCTTGTCTTCCTTCTAATTGGACTTTCCATCATAAGAAATTTTCCATCATATATTTTCCGCAACTTTGAGTACGTCATTTAAGCTTGGAAAACGAAAAGACGGTTTCTGTTCCTGTCCTGAAAAGAAGTACATTCAGCGGTGAAAAGAATGAGAGAAGATTTTTTTTTTTCATCAAGCTTTTCTTACTTTTTTGCTACTTAAAAAGTGATGTCACAGCACAATACCATGTTACGATGCCACATCGCTTTCTTCCCAGCCTAGACAGAAAAGAATCGTAAGATTTTTTTCCTCTAAATGACTATCAGAAAGATATTACACACACATCTCGAAAAGCTTCCGACACTAGAAATTTGATAAAGTGTGGCAAAAAAAAGGCATATGAACCAGCGTGCATGTCATTTTTCACGGCAAACTGACATTTCTCCAACAGCACTTGTATCATTTTTTGTCCTCTTTTCCCCTTCTTCTTTTGGAAATGTTGGGGAAATCGTGGGGAGACTGAAAGTTGTACGATTGTGATGGAATGGCGAAGGGCCTTGCTCATAAATGGAATGAAAAAGGTAAAAGTGACGAGTCTAGAGAGGACACAACAAAAACATCAGTACAGTGTCACATCAACGGGAGGTTTACCATTTTACTGTGCCCGTAAAAATACAACGTTTGGTTACTCTTTGTACCCCATTCATTGCCGTCAATGTGTATTCACTGTTTCAGCAGTTTTGTCCGGGATGGTGAAAGAACCATCTTTGTATAATAATGAAAGGGCACGGTGAAAACAGAGAAATTTTTCGATATTTCTCCAAACGTATGGACACAGATCGCAGGTCTGCTGCATGGAACTACGTTGGTTGCCTAGTTGCGATTTGCGATGTGTTCATTTTTTTAAAAGTTTCTATTAGTAAAAGAGTCAACGATGGTGGAAGACATTTCTTTGAAATTAACTAGTTTAATTAGGCTTCAAAAAGTGTCTCATTGGTAACATGTGTACCACTTAATAATTTGCCATTACAAATTAGTACATACTTCAGTGCCTTCAAATTTCTAATTCCTTTTGGGGTATGGTCAAACATACTCAGACTAAATGTGAATATATAGGTATTGCGTGTTTATCAATCTGCAACTTATCATTTCGAAAATGCAGAGCTGCATGCAGCTAATTGTGTAGCATTTTACAATTTGATCTTGCTAGCTAAGTTTGTTACTTATGTAAGTTTATATGTGAACTTGGAGGAAGAGGAAACCAAGACTGTTGCAACTGTCAATCATGTCAAGACATCATGGCGTTTGACTCTTATGATAATCCCTGGAATTTCAATATTGACAGTTTAAAATCTAAAATAAATACGTGCTGTTTTGCTGTACCATACGATTGAAGTCAAAAATTCAATCAAAAGTTTCAACGAAAGTTGAAACTAACTTCGTTAGACGGTTATAAGCTTGGAATTTCGGTGCAACTGGTTTTTATAAAGCGTAGCATTTTGTACCCATCATCTTAATAACCTTGATTAAACACGTGCAACGTTATACATTCATTTTACTGTTTTACTTTCATACTCACAAAATTTTGCTGCAACAAAACAACATATTTTTACGTTTTCTCGAAGTGAAAGTGAGCAATTAACAGACTAAATGCTAATTTGTACTTTCGAAGATTTTACCCAATTTAAAATGTAAAAAGAACTTGTCTCCCAAGAAACTTAGTTAAAAATACCTTTTAAGCACATTCCAAAGTAACCCCAGTTACCCGTGACTTCAAAATTAAAATTATTAATGCAACTGTATCCTTTCCATAGAGTGCTGTCGTAAGCAGTATTCTTTCGTTTTGTTTGCTCAAACTAAAATAAACTAGAATTTATGATGGTCGCGAAGCACTAAATTTATGTCGCTGAAAGTGTAATAATTGCCATAAAACATTATTCTACATCCCAGGAAAGTTCTCTAGTTTAATTATTAACAAAGAGGAAATAGAGTTTTTAAGGCTCATTCTCAGTCCAAATCTAGATTTAAGGTTGCATTTCGTAACAGGAAAGGAGAAAGTTACGGAAGTGCGTTCCAAGGAGAAAAACGACGAAAAGAGGGAGTTGTACAAAAATAATATTTCTTTGTTTGGAAATCTAACCTGTATGAGCGCTGGAGCCATTTGAACTACTCGCTGACTCACTTGTACTCCCACTGTCTTCTGACTCTGCTCGTTTCTTTGTTGAAAATACTATCCGGGGACATTTTCCTCACGCCCCTTGATCCCGTGTCGTGATCTCTCTGCGGTGCTTCAGAATGGTCATCTTGGGACGAAGCTGTGGTCGCAGTTGTTGTCGTATTATATCCAGGGCTGCGAGGCTCGTTACTTGTTTGCCTGCGTACACCTGTCCCACTAGTTGCCGTTTTACTCTCTTGCGCTTTGTTCTCCTTCTTTTGTTTAGCGATCTCGTCCTCTTCACTCATTTGCCTGTTTCTCCACGGCGCTGGTGGAGGTGGCTGGGTTACCTTTGCTTGTACTACTTGAACAGGGGGCTGCTGCACTGGTGGAGGAGCTGCCGGCTTGGGAGGTCGCTCAGATTCAGCTATCCTTTGAATAACAAGTGAGCTATCTGCAAGTCTTGTCACTCCACTCATTGGTCCTTTGCTGGCATCTTCAGTGTCCAACACACGTTCTCTTTCTTTCACCGGAGGCTGCTGCTCCCGTCCTGTATCAAATCGCACTCGGTTTGGTGGCGCTTCAGGCTCATCAAAGGACGTATCCAAGTGTCTTGTAAATCTTGACCGGAAACGAGATTTTCTCTCACCCCCACAACTGTCATCATCTTGTCCATACGTCCTTGCTGGTCTTTGCTCGCCAAACTTTCGACCACCACTTCCAAAGCTGGGTGTGCAACAATCGTCATCGTCTGGTTGTCCCCTGAACTGCATTGTTAGCCTATGATCAGACTTGCTCCTCATTAAAGCTGAACCTTGACTCGGATTCATGCCATGAGACCCTCCGGGAGAAAGCGTGTTTCCACTTGTGGAACCACCCTGAAGAACATTTTGAACGTTGCTTTGAGGCAAATGTAGCTCTCCAAAGTTGTTCAAAGTATTGGCCAATGTGTTTGGGTCTTGGGTTGTTGAAAACTTTATTCTTCGCCCGTAGTCTCCAGACTCATACTCAAAGTTTCTGATAAACTCCATCGTTTTGAGGAAAATATCTTTTGTATCCATGAGCTCATTATCTTGCCAGGTCACGGCTTGGCCTCCAGCCTCAGCCAGCATGTACTTCTCAACGAGGTCACAGTTTGATTGGACATTTGCCACTTCTTGGTCCAGATTTGAACGTAGTGTGCTTAACTGCTTCAGTTCATTTCCCAGGTACCGCTCCACTTCACTTTTCAAATGTTCTGTTCTGTCCTTCAGTGCTTTTGACAAACGTCTGCAAATTACAGTAAAAACATATTAATTTTCTTCGTAACTTCCTTAATGACTCAACATTTCTTGTCGTAATCCAAAACTGTCATTAGCAAAATATTCTTAATCGAAAAAATTAGGGAGCATTTCAAGCTAAAGATTTAAAATGTCATCAAAACCCATTAGGTGATTATTTGCTAAGACTTTCTTTTACAATATCCAAAAATGGCTTTCTCTCATCTCTCCACTGGCCTTATTTTCTCTCCGAAATTTCGGGGAAATCCACTCTCTCTTCGTGTTACTACTGAGATTGTAAAATGGTATTACAACAATATAACAATCTTTTAACGAGAAAAGACATAAAATTATGTTATTAGCCCACGGCCAGAGTAATAATCTTTGCAAGTCTTTTGCCACGTCGCACGTCTGCCCTGTTGGCGTGTCATATTTGACATCATGGTTATATCATTATCATTGTACCTTGTTCGTTCGTGAGCTCGCTGTTACACACGTACTAAAACCAGTGCAGTATTTTGGCTTTCTATAAAGATTTTTATATAATTTCTTTGGCAACAGCAAGCCCATATAAAATTTATATACATTTTTTATCCAACTGTTCTCCTCCCTCTTACAACTGTCGAACCCGACTCCAATTTCCATTAGTTTGACTGATCGAAATGTAGTTTCATATGGGGCATACTGCTTAAAATATGTTATTATGTCCTATTTACCCTACCGTCCGCATTTATCCTTCGTTTAGCTCGTCTTTTCATGGTGCTTCACTAAAAAACGCCTACGACCAAGTGTCATGACATGAATGAGAGAAACTGCGAGTGTCACAATTTTTTTAGCTTGGCCTTGACTTATAAAAGCTTCTGTTCGTTAGAACAAACTACAAGGGGAAAACCATATTACTTGACTTTCTGCCCAGGCGATGCATTATGCACGTATTTATCCATTAAAAATTTATGTCTACAAAGTAGAGAAAAAAGAAGAGTTGAAAAAAACACAGTGGGTTTGGAAAGCAGTGGGGTCTTCGAAGAAACTCTGATTTACTACGATCTTATTTAAAAACATGGACATGTAGACTGTAAGAGTCTTAAGTTTTTTAGCACGACCGTGAACAACTTTGCTTACTTTATCTTTTTATTGCTAATTTTACGAGTGAACTATGTCTAGTGAAACAAAGAACTCATGTAAAGCAATATAATAACGACCCAATTTTATCATAACATCCTCCAAGTTTCGGATACTCTGCCAGTTATGCTGCGAAAACCTGCCTGCTAATTCATTAAAGTATAATATTAGACGCGTGTAAATATTTTTTTTACTAGTTCATAGCTAAACATTTCGTTTTTTTTCTAGAGCTCCGTTCAACTTGCTAACTTCAAAATGCCATTTGTTCGTTCCGGAATAGAGAATAGTCTTAAAAGCACAATCCGTTGCTGACGCTGACTGTTGGGAAATGCAAATAATTCTGAATTCGGAGTATTGTTTGAATAATGAGAGCCGGGGCGAAATATGGAAAGATATTTTGGAAGTAGCCGTAAGTAAAAAGATTAACTGGTACGCTGCGTTGGCTCGGACATTTTTGTACACAATGCTTCTCAATCCATTTCGTTGGCAAAGTAGGATATATTTTGTGCTGTCTCAATTGTAGTCGACCTATAATGTTGAATGTAACGATGTATATGTTATATTACCCTTTTCATTTGCGCAGATTTTATAATTAGTTTAGTCACTTATAGGTTGAAAAATAACTTTTGCATGAATCGCGGAACGTCAACATATATTTTTGTTCATCCTCCAGATCAAGAGATTTCAAAACTTTTAACAAAGATATCATACAAGCATCGTTACGTAAATAAGATATTTTGTAATATATAGTCCTAATTTGAAGCTACGGACGACACAGAATCATGTGTAGAATAGTTTTTAGATAAGACAAACTAACTTCTGCAATCAGAGCTTCCTAACACAATTTCATGCTGCATATCGCTGTCAACGCTCGTTTCACGGTTTGCAGGTGGCCACATTATGCCCATGTGCATCAAACCGGATAATATATAAACAATCAAATTATTAGAGTGAATCATAATTTGTAAAATGAACCCATCCACATAATGTTTTCATATAGCGTATAGCGGAAGCAAAAATCCAGGAACCTCTTCATACAAAATTCCATTCTCTAAACTTTGTGAATCCCACGTCCAACCATTTCTGACACTTCGGTTGAAGGTTGAATCCTTTTGTGTTAAAACCGCACTCATTTTACCTACCAAATCAAACTTTGTTTAATCTTCACAGCTTTCCTTACATAGACCCCGGCTTATCTAAACTTTCCAAAGCCACTTTCTCCAACATTAATTGACCAGCTTTCGCAAAAAGTATTGCACAGAAACGAAAAAAAAAACTGCGCAATGCTGCATTCCCTATTCAGGTTTTGATTCATACCGTTTTTACCAAACTGTACAGAAGCTACTTCCCAAAACACTTATGATCTTTTCCAGGTCTACAATTCACAATCAGCGAAAAAAAACGCCGTAGCACGGTACCATGGTTATCATACCGTGATGGCGCTACCCTGTTTTTATATATATTTTTTCTCGGAGTCATCCTTCCGTTTCCCTGCGGTGATGTTGGCATATAGATGATATATGGTAAACTGCTTTGAGGTTGTAACAGTCAAGTAGAAGACCGCTTGACTTTCTTTTTTTGCTGCTTTTTTACTGCTCCACTACCCATAAATCATCTTTTGACGGGTACTACATTTCTTAAACATTGAACTACACGGGTTGTACATAATAAACTAAATATATGTATTTTGTTCACTCTCTTGAGTCGTTAATAGCTTTGCAGTTTTAGCTAATAAAAATTGTAAATATTTGCACGTTAGCTTCTCAGAGTAACCTCATTTTTAAAAAAAGGAGACAAGAAAAAAAAATGTTGTACGTGTACAATTTAAAAGGAAACGACAGAGAAAAACATGTAAATAGTGGAAAATGCTGAAGTTTTCCAGCCGAGAAAGTCGCCAATTGGATTAAGTAGGAAAATATAAAAAGAGAAAGAACTATTTCCAGTTTTTCAAGTTTTGGATCTTGTTGTACCTGTAAATATCGTCGATTTCATCCATCACACTTATACTATTGGTCTGTAGCTGCATCGTGTTTTTCTCCACGGAACTAAGGGCGTCATTCAGTCGATGTAGAACTCGTCTCACTTGATTACTAATCCTTTGGATTTCCCGTTTGAGCACGTCAATGTGAGCTTCTTTGCAATCAGGACAGACTTTCTTGTCACAGTGAGCACAGTTGGTACAGTACTGTTTCTCACTACAAATTTGGCACCGTTCCATAATAGCATTTGCCATCGGGTCAGGTAATTCACCCGTCAGGTCTATGTGCAGCTCGAGAAATCGCTGAAGTGTGACATTCGTGGGGAAGGCTTGAACTCCCTGCAAAAACATTCAAAAATAACATGAAGAAGGAGGCGAACAGCTTTTGAAACGTAATTTTACCTGAAATTTTATATATTTTTTTATACAAACTACTTCATCATCATATAAAATTTGTTGTATCATCGAAAAAAATATGTGATTCAGGCAGTGATCGTTGATTGCTACATGGCATTGCTGCCAAAAACTTTGCTACCATCCATCATCACGAGGAGAATGGCCAGAGTGAAATAATGTTCATGTACCGGGAAAACGCTTGTTGACGCTAATGATTAAACGAGACTTGAAATCAAGTCCGTAATTCATTTACACTGGTCTTAATCATCCAATGTCTCTTATGTTAACATTAATATCTTCTTAACTAAAGCAGTATCTTCATCTTTGAATAGTATCCCAGCAGAATTAATGCATTTGATCTGTCAACATTGAACTACTTCATATTTTTTACGACCGTCTAATTAGTGATGGCAACACTCCTCAAGTGGAGCTCTTACTGGAGCACGACCACGTGAATGATGCGCAAGTTTTCCGGTAGTTCCTGCCGTAGTTAATGACGTATCCTTTTAGGGAAGTACGCAAAGATTATGTAGGCAGTGCAATCAGCGACAATTAGACTAACGACATTGGCACAAATTTTGTCTGTGCTTAGTGAAGAAATTATTTTTAACAAAATATAAAGCTCCTAGGATTAACTGGAAGGAACACGATAGGAAATGATAGCAGGTGGTGAATGTAGGATTATCCAATTAGTTTAATTTCCTATTCCGGCACGAGAGAAAATGAGTTCTCCAGTAGTGGGACGTTGTTAAAAAGGTGTCTTTGGGACTTGTAATTATTACCCTTTCCTCAAGAACCCAGGATGATGACTGGTTACAACATGGGCAGCAGCTAAAACGACTGAATTCATTTGAATTCCTATGCGGGAAGTTGCTTTCTCCATGTTTCTTGCTTTCTTTTTTGATCCGCTTGCAGCCTAGGTATCTGACGATGTTACCACTGGTATTCATAAAACTGTAATTATACTTGTGACCCTAAATGCTGCATTAATTATTCTACAACAAACACGTAGTGATACGTGTTGGCAAGCAATTAATGGATCCACAGACAATCATATTGCAGTAGTGTCCTCTTCTAATTTTAAAATTTCGGTGGCATTCGCGCACAATTATGACGGTAACTAATCGAGTTTTAATGCGACCCTTTTGTACAAATTCACTCATGAGTTTTAATGTTTGTTGGTTTTATTCATTTATTCGTTGAAATTTAAACAACAAAATAACCAATTTTGATGTTCTTTGCCATTAATTACGCTTGTATTAAGTGTGAGGGGAAAGTTGACAAGTGTCTGTAGAACAATGCAGTAAAACTGAATTCCATGTCGGGAATTTCAACTCTAGCGTAAGTGAAAACTAACACACAGACGGGCATTTTTCTCGACACTGCCGCCAAGGTTGAAAGTTGTAAAAAGTACAATAAATAAGTCGTAAAATTTGAGAGGGCTTGGTCCTGAGGTTACAAGAAATTTTATTATCATGTTTATGAGTACCTTTTATGGGGCGCTTTCACCTGTAAAAAGCTAAAGCATTTAATATTGTAGGGATTCTGTCTGCTTTACAGCTTGAAACATGAGCTAACGAATGTCACAATGGAACATTTTTTTCCCCTTTTTTACGAATCCTTGACGATCAGTTAGCTCCAGGGCTACGCCAAAAACAGCCTGCCGTGTTTGTCAGCTCCTGCATATGAACCCTTCTCACAGAATTCAATAAGCAACTTGTAGGGATATGTTGCAAAACGAGTTTATTTCGAGACTAGCTTAAATTGACAAAAAAGTCCTGAGGTTACAAGAAATTTTATTATCATGTTTATGAGTACCTTTTATGGGGCGCTTTCACCTGTAAAAAGCTAAAGCTTTTAATATTGTAGGGATTCTGTCTGCTTTACAGCTTGAAACATGAGCTAACGAATGTCACAATGTAACATTTTTTCCCTTTTTTACGAATCCTTGACGATCAGTTAGCTCCAGGGCTACGCCAAAAACAGCCTGCCGTGTTTGTCAGCTCCTGCACATGAACCCTTCTCACAAAATTCAATAAGCAACTTTGTAGGGATATGTTGCAAAACGAGTTTATTTCGAGACTAGCTTAAATTGACAAAAACATAAAATCAAGTCCCAATAAGCAAATTAACATTCAAGTTGTTTATTTATTACCTGTCTGTGTAAACATTTCATGAAAAATAAGTTGCGACTAATGAATTACTTGTTGGATTAGTTCCGTTCATGTGCCAATGATAGTTAAGCAGAAAATGTTGGCTTCAGATAGCTCACTAAAGTCTCGTCTTGTTTACATTATACATGCTGTAGCAAAAGCAAACACTTTTTTTTTATCATCCCTAGGCCTGAATACCTATACAACTCGCAAAAAGTTGCGTGTTACACTGTGTTATGTCTAGGTGTGGGGGGTAACTGATGTCTATGTCCGTGTACACGTTCAGTTAATGGTCTTCAACAAAAAAAAAGTAAAGTATGTGAATGATGTGCTTGCGAAAAGATCCACTATGTTTTCTAGCTTCGTGTTGAGTCAGCAAAATAACAGTTGGATCGTTGGATGGAACTATGGTACCCAAACGGACAAAAAAACGAGTAAATTATGAGATGTGTGGGAGAGAAAGTAAGGTTGAGCTGAAGGAACAAGTGGAATACTTTTTGTGTCCGTGAACGCACGTGAAAAATACTATGATTCATGATGGCATAAGCAAAAGGAAACGGGAAACTTGGAAAACTTTCTTTTCTCATTTTTTTTTCTTCGTGGGATCAGAATGAGTTTGTAGTTCCAAGCCAGAAAAAACCTGATTCTGAATTAACTCCGGTATATGGAATTTAAGAAAGGAAGGGGGAATGGAGAAAGCGCTAACAAGTGATGAAACTGCTTTCTCAGGATTCCCAGTAAAAAAAATCCTTCGTGATTTTTGAGTATGCATAAAGAGAAAGTCATACATAATGGAAGGTGTAACTTTATAAGATCTGGTGAAAGGAATATTTAAGGAGTTGCTTTTATTCATTATAGCTGGTTGGTTACGTACCAGGTCTTCTAACCACTAATACCTTCGTGCTCCTCATTAAAAACAAATTTGTTACTGTTGGATAATCCGTGATTATGTTTTTACTTACTTGGTAGCCAACCCTGTGTTCCGCACGACATTCTGGGCATTTGACCTGTAACAAGAAAATGAGCGTGAGCAGCAACAAATCAAAAATACATCTTGAGAAACTACTTGGTTTTTTATAGTTACCTTTTTATTTTGCAATCTTATAAAATATTATGTTCATTAGTAGGATTTTCATTAGTTGAATGAAAGTTAGATTAACGGACCCGTGAGTCTTTTGTTTTGGCAACCAGCTCACTTAAGAAAATACGTGTATTAGCAAAACGATTAGCTCAAAGAAAGATTTATTAGGTTTTTTTAGTAACATTCCAATCTTGTTAGTGAAAAGTTTGTAAAATCTTCATAGAGATGAATTAGGCTGAGAAATGTTATGGATTGATGGTGTAGTATAAATTTTTTTTATACCATGTACGGAAGTAACGAGGACTACAGGGAAGAATTTATTGCAAAAGGCTTAAAACAGTTTTAGAACTGAAGCCACAAGAATTCTACTTAAAGTCATTATAAGTCTTGCGATAAAAAGATTTTGAATTTAACTCAAGCAATAAAATACGTACAATGGAGCCCTTTTGTATGCTTAAATTTGAAAATTTTCCCAAATAAGTCGAGCAATTTGTTCATCATTTATATTTGTTAAACACAATCAGTGCACGTTGATCTTTCCCTACAACTTTTGGGGGAAGATGTAAGCGAGCTAATCACGTTTGCAAACGTGCAAAAACCGTTCCAGTATAGAATTCAAATTGGCCAGCCGAATTCCCTGGAACTGGTAGGATAAAACATGCACCCCATTCCAAGGATTGTACTCGCAATTTAGTTGACGCAAGCCATAATAATTTTTGAGTTTTTGCGGTAGCATCCCACGTTGCATCTGAGATTTCCCATGGCAAATTGGTAACCGAGCCTAGTAACAATTTAGATTTTTTTTTGCTAGCACCAGTTTCTCCAGAAAAAAAGATGTGGCAACATAAAGAAAAACCTGAGCAGAAAAAAAATGCAGATGTCTACTAGATTTTTTTTTATCATAGCAAAAATCATTCATTCCACGTCTTTATGCAATAATGACGGTGATCCGATTTGGGAAAATACAAAAGGGAGATGGATGGAGTCTTGTCTAGAATCGTAAATCGTAACATGTTTCCATTCAGGAGCAAAAAAAAACCGTAATTTTCAACCGGTCTCCTGGAGTCGCTGGGTTCTTATCCTGAATCCACAACTTGATCCTTTTTTTTGTTCAAGAATCATACGTAAATTGTAAATATTTTTACTCACATCCAAAAGGTTTAACAATTCTTATGTACATGTATGTCTTTTACTCAAATTTGCGGTTGACTTCGTCTTCCAAGATGCGCTCTCCAGATGAAAGAATCAAATTAAGGATTCCTGGATTGAATCAGAGNTTCCAAGATGCGCTCTCCAGATGAAAGAATCAAATTAAGGATTCCTGGATTGAATCAGAGTGGAGGTTGTTGTTTGTTTGTGAATCTGATCACTGTCTGTTTACCGCTATATTTTCTATATATACCGCTATATTTCTTTTTTTATATGTAGCTCACCTTTCATTCATAAAAAAATCTGCTGTACTACTTGTGGCAATGTAAATTGGTATCATTACTTTCGTATTAACGAGTAAAGAAGAAAATTCCATTTTTTTTCCTTTCTGATTGCGTTTCTTTTCTTTGCCTCTAATCTTCCGGGCTAGTTCACATTCAATCCTTTTCAAACAGTCAAAGCAAATATGAAAAAGAATACAATGAAAGAAGAAAAAAAAAATCATTTTGAAATTCTTGTTGAATGCAAATAAAGGAAGTAAATAAGATCACAACTTTTTGCATTGTAGTTTCATATAAAGGAACTGATTTGTTCAAACCAATATGAAGAGAAATGAAGTATTACGAGAATTGCAATCTGGAATCTTCCAAATGAAAGTAGATATTTAAGTAAAACTCAAAATCATAAAAAACGTGTTTTGTTTTTTTTTCTGCTGAAAATTACAACGATGGATTTTTACTGTTTCCCGCAACTTGTTCCATTCAGTATTGCTCGGTAGAAGACGGTGTTTTATCGTCCGGAGACGATGTTAATGTTGTGGATTGGATCATAATATTTTTGAGGACGAGAAGTGGTGGGTGGCTTTTTGGCTGGCGTCATGGTATTTTTTTTTGCTGCTTGTGCAAAAGAACACTGAAGCAATATGAAGAAAATTGTTGGAAAGCATGCATAAAAGGTAAACAAGCTAAAATTAGTGATTTAGTCAGAGTGTAAAAAAATGAATTAGAAAATAGGATATTTTATAGTATTCCAAGTGTTGGCATAATTTTGGCTATGGAACAAACCTGTCGTCGTACGTAGTCCACTAATCCCTCCATGCAAGGTTCCATACAAAATGAGTGTTGGCATGGTAGCAGCTTCGGGTTCCGGTATCGGTCCAAACAAATAGCACAAGTGAGAAGCTGTTCAAATTGATCCATTTTGGATGAGTTTATACCGAAAAAGCTGTTCAGCTACAGATTGATACTTGATTTTTTTAAAGGTTGTTCCTTTCCAACAATAACGTTGGCTATGTATATGAATATCTAATATACAAATTTATCACAATTTTTTTTATTATCTAATGCACTATTCGTTGTAAATGTGAAAAACAGGCATTATCCAAAGAGGCTGAGACTTTTAAATTTTGTATTGCTGTTAGCTAAGTTACCGTTGGACCAGGGTTTATACTTATAAAAAAATCAGTCGTTTTCGCAAATGAAGCAAAATACGTGTTTCGTTTTTAAAGTCGAGGTTTAGTTATAAACTTTAAGCTCCTAGTAAAAATTTCGTTTGGAATTTCAAATGGAACCATCCACAATCAAACTTAGCACAACAGTTTTTTACTAAATAACAATCTAATTGTTCAATCACAAACCAAACTCAACCGCTTTTAACTGTTATTTCGCCCAGGATATACCAAGTATGTATCTATACTGAGTAGCATATTAAGAAAAAAAGAAACTTTTGCCGTAAAGAATCTTGAAAATTACGGCCAGTAGGACGTGTACAAAAATTCCACAGCACACCATTTAAACAGAAATTTCCACTGAGCTATATGAACACACTCTCACAGATGCAACAACTGGCGATGAGTTCCGAACACCGAATCAGTGCGAAACTAGCAGTAAGAAGGCAACATTCAATGAAGAGATTTTAAATTTTAAAAACGACTTGTCGAGATCTTGCTCATGTAACTCAACCCGGTATGTGGAAAGCGATATAAATCTGTAACGTAGCGACGATAAACATTCTTGTGCATAACGTATACTAGAAGATTTCAAAGCTGACAAGTTTTGCAACCTAAACTTGTGCTATTTCCATAGACGAAGAATTATTTCGTTACTTTGAAACTCTTCCACTGTGGCTTGCCCGAACCAGGCGAGCCAGATAGGTTCAGCGGCCTTACCATGTGAACGACTCGTCGGATCTCTCATTGACTCGCAGGATATCGTCCATTGCTTTGTAGATTGGGAAGACGCGTTGATGACGATCCAGCAGGAAAAAATAAGAATGTTCGAAAAAATCTTTGTCATCGTCATTGGGTGTCTGGTGAAAATAGAAATGCATGACAGAGGAAAAATACACAGCGCAGTACACATAGTTTATAGTTGCTTTCAGGAAATAGTGTCATTGTAAATTTTTTTAGTGTTTCTCTAAATACGTCTGTTTTTCTCTAAACCTGTATTAGTCATTTGCGTAAATATGTGTGTTGTTTGTACCCAGACATGGAGGTAGATCGAAAGCAGTGCAGCTCTGATTTTGTTTCTTGGTTTCAATTTGAAAGCATGTCGCTAAAGGTCAATGGTTTGGTATGTGCTATAGTGATAGAGAGTAGTTCAATCAAGTTCATTAGAAATGAGTATCATTATGTTTTCATATGAAATACTCATTTCCAAAGCAAAATATGATGTAACAGGTCATTCATATCAATTAGGAGGCAAGAATGAACAAGTTAGGTAAATTGAACATGATAGAATTAACCTGACTTTCTTTACGTCTGATGGACTATGCGGAAAACTGGGTGTAGGTCCATACCAAGAATTTTATGCAACACTTCATCCATAACACATTCCAAGACTGCAAATAAACATGTTTTCCCCGTCAAACTTAATTTTATCAAAGTGGAAAATCACTATGGAAGAATTCATGGGGAAAATTGTGCAAGTTTTTTTTCTGATATCAATATTAATATTCTCCTCCTATCATAAATTTCAACTCATGACGTGCATCTAATTTGAACACTATAGGCTTCCAGGGAGTGTATTCAGTCTTGTCTTCCTTAATTCCTAATATTCTAGGACGACTGCCTACTTAATATTAATATTCTCCTTCTATCATAAATTTCAACTCATGACGTGCATCTAATTTGAACACTATAGGCTTCCAGGGAGTGTATTCAGTCTTGTCTTCCTTAATTCCTAATATTCTAGGACGACTGCCTACTTCAATATTTTTCCTTTCGATATTCCCTTTCGCGATCCATTTTTTTCTGCTGCAACCACACACTATATACTGTAGAGCTGTATTTTAAACAGGTTTATGTTTATGATGAAAATAAGCTAAACGAAAACCAATAAAGCAAGCTATCAGCTATCTGAAAATGAAGTTGGCAGTGAAGACGAAGAAAAAAAATCTATAAATATGGCCGGAGATACTCTATTTTTGGGATTAAACTACGGGAATGAAGGCAGCCGGTAACGAACTAAGGAAAAAAAACTTTTTAAAAAGACATAATGGCAGCTTCTTCGCAGCTCCGAGTGGAAACCCATAGCATCTACAGACTAGAGCAAAGTGCTACTATGTATGTAACATTTTGTCAAACGAATTCTAGCAAAAACTACTTTACAATACGTCCCACAAACAGTTTTCTGATTCTTGGGCTGTGATGCAGATGAAAGATACGGAAGCATTTAAATATGACTCTGGGAAAGAAAATGTTATGAGAATATACCACAAAAGACCATGACTTATATCAAGATGTAGAGGCAAAATAGGACTACTTCCAAGCGCAGCAAAATGGGAACAGTTTTTCCTTTGATAGTGAACCGCAGTAATGAACGCTAAGTGTATGAGCGTTATGTAGGTGAAGTAAAAAGTCCATTACACCCCTGAGAAAAAAGTTTCATATAAAATGCATCATGGCTGTTGGTTTTTTTTTTCATACCATTTTCAGAGTAAAATCTTTATTGAAATCTCCAAACTTGACTTTATAGTGTCATGTATACATTATAACTTTTTTCAGATTCTTTACATAGTTTTACTAATGTAATAGTATTTTAGATCTACGGAATACGTAATTTATTATTATATACGTATAATTCTGCAGTTTGTTATAATTATGATGCACTAAAGACAAAAAATGCCTTCAGTACAATGTGTAGTTACGTAACGAAATGGCTGTCCAAGTCAAATTTTTGGTTGTTTGTTGTTTAGCAATTTACAACTGCAATATTTGCTTTGTAATGTTTATCTTCGTAGGTACTTATGGTAATGATAAATCATGGTTGAATCCAACATTCATGACAACCAATTTGAATACAACAAATCGTTCGGGTAGAATCCAAGAATCGCGCTGCGAAAGTAACACTAAAATATTGTCTATAAAACGTCGTAAGTCAATAAAACTACAAATATCCCAAATATAAAATAAGATCACTATAAAATTTGCGATTGAAAAAGATTTTTTTGGCCATTTTGCGATAGTTTGCCAAATGAGCGTGTTTGTTTTTGAACAGAACTGTCTCCCTATAGGAATGACGTGGGGCTTTTCACTAATTTAAAAAATTTTACCAAGCAGGGTCCGGTATCGTTGGTAAAAGTCAATATAATTTAATACGGCCGCCGCTGGTTTGACGTCTGACCGCATAAAATTCTCTTAAAAGCTTTTCTAAAGTCTGGTGAAAAGAGTGTGTA
>JAAXOA010000836.1:0-19114 GCA_036561885.1 Salina celebensis
ATTCATAATTGTTTTATCATCGTTATTACAGAATATTCGAACTCATTATGGAGTAGATTACTTTCGTACATAAAAAAAGAGAGCCTGTTATAATAATTGTTAAATTGTAATAAACGTGTGCGAATCGTCCCTCTTATTTATAATTTAATAAATTAATACGAACAAGCTCAATGAAGTTTAAATATTACTTTTTCCTAGATTCTATTAGACTCTCACAGAGTTTGATCATGTCAAGAAAGGCGCTCTCCGCTTGCACAGGTAACAAGCATTGGCTGTTACGTTAAGGTCAACATTATTAAATGTTCTCCGTGCGATTTTTTCCTGGGCAGAGCGGTTTCGGCGTATGCTGAAAAAGGGCTAGCTGCGCCTTTATAGACACCGCTACTAAAAACAATTTTATACAGTCATACATGTTTATGGTGTATTTCCATGCGGAGTGTTTTACTGAAACCCTTTTGCTAATCGCTTTACAAGCTTTGTAAATAAGGGTCAGTTTCACTGGA
Source organism: Salina celebensis (assembly GCA_036561885.1). Lineage (NCBI taxonomy): Eukaryota > Metazoa > Arthropoda > Collembola > Entomobryomorpha > Paronellidae > Salina > Salina celebensis. The sequence continues at coordinate 504 of JAAXOA010000836.1, forward strand.
TAGACGTAATCTGTTCGGTACGTGCTATATACAGTATGTCTAAAAAATGAGAATCAGGTTATATTATTTTAATTAATCCTGTCTATGTTATGAGACGTCTTCCAAATAGAAGACAATCTTTGCATGAACACAGATCGTAACTTGTATTATCTAAAAATGACTATTGAGATAATCAATATCAATACTATGTTTGTATTATAACGTATAATCTTTAAATATTTTTACTGGATATTTTGAATACGTCAAACAAATAAAAAACGAAGAGTGTTACACCGAAAATCCATTACTTTACCGTTTAGCTACGTGCGAGTATGAGAAGCCAGTACATTCAAGAAGATGCACCTCTTGCAGTGATGTCACAGAAAAGCATAATGTTCCACATTGTGAAAGGTGTCAAAATGAAATGATAAATGGCCAGCAATTGAGGATATGCTCGATGAGAAGAAAGTGTTGGGGTCATGAAGTCAGATAAACCCGGTGTAAATACATAGCTCCTTTCTGTAAAGACTTAAGGTGATGGTGGTCCCTTCTTTCGTAAAAACCACAATGAAATACCGACTTGCTTGAAAACTTGTATCTGCTCTACTAACATACCCACACAATGTACTAATTTCATCTCTCCACAAATCATTACCAAAATTGTATGTGTGTACCGGTATGTCCTATTCAGTCCCACTAGTGCATTATTAACCCTGATAGTGATCATCTCTCAAGCCCACATGTCAACTTACTCTCTTTGGACAAAACTAGGGAATAATGAAGGAACGCATCATCATAATCATAAATAATAAATTGTTTTCGACTTTGCCACTTTCCCTTTGTCATAGTTTGTGTTTGTCTGGTTCGTTTAGATTTCTATCATTTTCTTCTATGTAATTTCCGATAGTCAACCATATGGACAAGCTGCGCTGTGAAAACTGAATAAACTGCAAATCGGAATGGATGTGGTAGTCAAAACAAGGTAATATGTTTTTGATTGGTGATACATCATCGAAAGCGTTTTCTCCTACCAATATTTTGAAACATGAACAAAAGTACAATTTATAGCGATCCATCTTTGGTTAACTTACCGAATCGAAAATAGTGTCATCCGTAGGACTTAAATCCCCAATATCAATGCTAGTGCATTCAGAAACCCATGGATCCCATTCAAGCGCACTTGTATCTTCCGACTCTTGCTTTAGAGGAGATTGAATGTCTTCGGGTGTGCCAATGTTGGCTATACCCTCCGGTTCAGTTTCTTCTACGGGTTCGGTCTTCACCTCGCTAGTAGGCTCGGATAATATATTCGTAGTGCCGTTGCAATTTTCATTCTCAATGGCTTCGGTCATTAATATATCCATTGCCAATAACTCTTCGTCCGAGTCTGAATGGAATCCGTAGGACTCACGGCGCTCAGAATTCCGTTGAGTAAGTACAATGTTGTTGGTTGAAACTTCCGGTGGGAAATCTTTCACTGTCTCAGGTGCCAAGGACTGTGCGTCCACTTCATCAATAGTTTCTTCATGACCAGAGTCTTCTCCAGGAGACATTGGCAGCGTTTCTTCCGACAATGAAGTCAAATCCCCTACTGTCACCATCTGTTGGTGGTTCTGCTGAGCGGGCGGGACGGTGGGTGAGACATATTCAACAGCATCTGGCACAGATGTCGGAGTAGAGGCTGTATTCGTTGGACTTGTTGATTCACTGAGCAAAAATGCAGTAATATCTTGAAAAGCAGGTAAATCCTTTCCCAGTCTTGGTAGACTATTGAAACGATTAAGAGTAAGGATTCGAAGCTGATTTATTATGTTGAGATCCACATCCAAATCTTCAATAAAATCAGCTTCAAAGTCATCGCTCAGTCTCCCGGTTCCACTCATGTAGTTAGAATCCAATGTTTTCATTTCATGGTAGGGCATGGGATCATGATAGGAGTGGTGTAAGTGGTGATGAAATGATGTCCGTGAGTAGGCCCATGACGGGCCAACAATGTCGTTTGAAACTGTCACATCATTGAAGAAATTGGAGCTGATCACAGGGACCTGATGAAAATATCGATTATTCGTACCACTACGGAGCAACGATATCACTAAAGCTATATGCAACAGTTCGTTGCAAATTCGTTTTTTATCTAAAGCCCCCATTGTAGCTGGTAGCCTCTTTCGCAGTAAAATATAATCGTTCAACTTCCTGACACTTAAACCATCAATATTTGACCCGGTGGAGCACTCGGGGATCACAACTTCAACCACTAGATTTTCGGCACTTTCCAACAAAGTATTTCAATTGTCTTTAAATTATTTTCATCTGTTCCAAATGCGTCCTGTTTCACTTCTTGCCACCCTCCACCCACATATTCTTCCTTTTATCCTTTGGTCTCAGGAATTCTACGAAAAAAGAGGATGACAAAATATGTATTTTTAATTCTATAAAATATCGAAGCTCACATGTAATTCGTAAACGCATCCTAATGGGAAAACGTGCAAGATGCAGTGTGTTCACCAGTTTTTTTCTCCCAATGCAGCCGTGTTTAACGGTTTGATGCCAAGAAATCTCTTAGAAAAATTACTGCACAACATCTTTCCCAAAACAACCGTGAGACTAGCGTCTGTTATCGCTATAATAGCATTATACACAAGACTACTTCCATATGGATCGTCCTGGCTATATCCCTATTCCAATCTCAAAGTCACTTCATGCGAAGCATAGCTTCTTTGGAAATATCACTGACGGTGAGAAGAGAGTCTTGAACTTCATAACAGAAGTGAGTACGTAGGTATTAACTTGATCGAACACGTTTTGTAGTCTTTCAATTCCATGTCATTTAATACTTAGATGGTATATTGATTGCATACCATGTATGGAACACTTATTCCGCAGTAATCTTCATCGATGTTTCCGTTGTAGATTTTTTTCTCATGTACATTTCAACTTTGAAATTGGAATCTGTTGAAAAACAAATATAATTAGATATCTGCATATATCATATGTATTGTATTATGTTCAATCTTAATTTCATTTACCATGAACCATTATCCCAAGGAAACATATCCCATTAGAGTTGCAAATGGATTTTTGGATCAAATTCTGTAAAGAAACAAAATGCGTATCAATCAGAAAACAAAAGTTCGTGTGCATACGTGCAAAATTAACGCAGGCATATGTATCGCCCCACGAGTAACTTGCCATGTGAAGAGTATGAGAGAGAGACAATGACCTTAAAAACGCAACAGCCTGCTCGGCTGACAAGCTCGCTGGCAAATTTGTTGATGGTCGTCGTCATCAAAATCTATTGAACTCGCTGTTATAACCAATATGCATGGGATAACGACACATGTGATGTTTGTAAGTTCATAAACAAGACCAAGTTTTTGAAACATAAACTTGTTATCATACAACCGATAAACCCGACAACTGACCTCTGCTTTGTGTGCGCTTGAACTTATCAGAAATACAGGGAATGCTATAATCCCAGAAGTAGATAACGTTTCTGTATCGTTTAAAGACTGAACTGGAAAATCTATGGACTCGATAGGGTGGAAAAGTTAAAAGTCGATAGAAATTGCAAGTGGGTGTTTGTATCAAAAGGCTTGTCCTTTGCCTAAATGTCAAATGAGGTTTTTTCTATATGATGTAGATCTTTTACAAGTCTTTACGACTTCTTCTCTTTACAACTCTGTCTGCGTCCTTCAGTCTCCTAGTAACGCTCTTGGTTCTTAACCGTTTCAAACGACATGCATCATTATCCCAACCAGGGCGGTTTCATGGTGTAAACTTTTCACTCTACATCTTTAACGTGCCGCAAGTAAGTATGATGATATTAAAGCCGCTTTAGTTAAAGTTTGGCAATCATTTCCCTTGCAGTCATCATAAATAACCTATTCCTGTGAATAGGAGTTAGAAAGGAACAAAGTGCAACCTCGTGGGTGACTATTATATGATGTCTTTGACTTCCCTATATTGGTTAACTGGTGACTGGTAAGTCGTGCGGTATAAATGCCATGCAATGTCCTGTTGTAAACTGTTTATTGCTCCATCAATTTTTACCTTTTTCAGGTTTCACATCAAAACGTAACTGCGTATGGCAGAGCTTCTTATGGTCACCTGCCACCAACGCATTTTCCCTATCTGATGAATTTATTAGCCTAGTCTCGCAAACAAAGCTTGTCAAGCAAAATTTGCACTCATGCCAAATCATGGGATCCCATGATTGTCCACAATATTTGAATCGAACATGACGTTTGCAAGTCAAATTTCAAATCTGTATTTAAACGCTGGAATTGTATATTTTGGGACAGAATACAATGAAGAGAAGTATCACGCCAAGCAGTTCTACCACTTGCATAAAATAATGTTTTTTTAAATAGACGGCGGTACTCTTCTACCGATTTGGAGTGCTGCACTCGTACAAATATGTTTGAACCACTTCTACAACGGTGTAACTACAAACACCGTCGAGTACATAAAACGCTGTCTACTCGGTTTTAAAAGGTCAGTTGTTTACGCTGACACATACCTACACTAAACGTTGCTTCTGTGAGGGAGCACTTTACGAAAATTGATCGCACGTCAAGAGGTAATTTCAGCGTTTTCGTTAATTTTTGTAGTAATTATGGTATATACACTTATTTTCTCTCTCTCCACACAATATACACTGCTTGCACCGTTATTTTTGTCGCAAACCTCAGATATAACACAGAATTAAACTCACTCAAAACTTTCTCGCCCGGTCACCGGTAAAAATTAATCTGTAATGTTCGGTCCACATTAAGCCTCAATAGAAGCAGTTCCAAATTCCAAGGAACTGGGGGGTTTTCAAATTCATTTTTCTTTCTCTGTACATCCACCGGTAGTTTTCACGGCTTCAGCAACTGAATTCTACGTCCGCTCAAAACACATTCCTATGAAACACCAAAGTTACGCATATTATTAAAGAAAAACACTCATACTAGTTAAAAATCTTTTTTTAAATGTCTCATAAATTTTTAAAATTACCATTACGCACTTGTTTTTCTCCTCTAGACAATCCTTCTCCTCTTGATCTTGACCTCCCTTGTAAATTATACAGTCAGCTGACGCATCCAGTCAATCCAATTGATTTTATTTATTATCCTGGAACAAAAACAAAAGCCAAACCGACTCAGATTACCTAAACGGTTCACATGGATTTATTTGATATTCTATTGAACAATCAAACAATACAGAACAAAACTCAGCTGATTCAAACTTTCCGTTGACTCACTCCAAATACAATTTTAACCCACCCTGTTTTTATTCTTTTTTGCTTCTTCTAAGAAAAGCTTAATTCAACAACACTTCACTCACTGTTACTATCTGTCAGATTTTTCGCCACAAAAATCTATCTGATTAGCTCTCGGTGAGAACAACACTTAGAGAGTTTAGCGGTCATCGTTCATCAGATGGTGAGCTTTTTTTTACCTGCTACGCCGTCAGCTTCTCGGCTCCATAGCAGACAAGTTCCAAGGACTTGACGGACAACAAGGGTTATTAACTTGCACACACGCAACACAAACAACACAGGTAATCCACCACCAGCACTATAAAAAAACCGAGGGGCTCGCAACTCTTCTCTTTTCCTTTTGAATTCACATTGAAGCACGTTAAAAAGGTGGCGAAAGTTTGTTGTTTCTTGTTGTGTGGATGGCTCCATACAAGCTTCTCCATGGGAGGATGATCTAATCTTTTTCTGACGTTTCTACTTTTCTACACCTACATCCCTATCCATTAAAACTATCTCCTTGGCCGTTTCTTTTTCCTGAGAGCAGTTGTAACAATGCAACTTTCGTGGTTTTTGTAGTTTCTATGTTTTGCAGTTGGTAGTATGAAAAATATGGATGGGAGTCATTATCATTTTAAACAAGGTTGATGTTGCAATAGGCCAGTAGCCGACAGAACATGTGAAGAATTACCTGCCATGAAAAAACAATGCTTTTACGCCAATTTAATTTCTTGTTAAGTTTTACATATTGATGTAAAGGGTTGAAAAAGTTCAAAGAAACATGAGAAAACATGTAGATCGGGTAACGTTTATTGCAAACTTTCATCCACGCGACAAAAGCTGTGAAGTCAAAAGTGTGTTAAGTGTGCAGCAGGTAGCCTGAAATTGACGAGGTAAATCAAGCGCCTTCATATTTAATTTTTATGTATGAATTTTTTAAAAATCTTTATAAAATCCCTTTTGAGATAGACTTTGTCAACTGTACTTGTCCTCTAATCCTATGATAGTTTGCTCATGCGCAAAAACAATTGAGTGTTTGCAAGGTGCTAAAACCGGTAAGAGTGTTAGAAAAACTCATATACCTAACGGGTAGGCCGGAAATCTGACCAATCTTGTTAATTTATTAATGGCGAGTAATTATTCAATTGCGAAACTCTCTCTAGGTACTTTCATGCATGACAGAGTAGAGTACACACTCAACGATTTACAAAGATTGATCCTTGTTTTCTTAGGCTTCTTTGCACACACATCATGTTGCATTTTGCTGGTTGTGTAAGCAACAAAGGCAAAACGCTAGCATCGTCCAAATAGACATCATTTAATTTATAAAGTTTTATAAAGTAAATGAACAGCTTGTTCATAATATGCTAAAATATCGTAAGTTGATCGGCTCGTGCAAAAAGTTGGCAACGTAGTCATCAGCTTGATGATGGTGTATCATTCCGTGTAAAGGTAACCCCCAGTAAACCTTTTTTCAAAGATATGGCGTGCCTTTTTTCCACGAGAAACTTACTACCTCAAGATGTTTCTTTGAAAAGCGTCCGTTCTGCTGCTAGTACAACATCAGAGATACCTTTCTTTTTGCAAAACAAAAAATATTGCAAACGAATAAGCTTGTTTTAATTCCGCTACGTTGAAAGATATACAACCTAAACCAACTGACTTACGATGTAAAAGCAGTTATGGGTAGATAACTGCATAGTAGTTTTATTGTGGGTTGTTCAACATGATGTCAGAAAAAAATAGTATGATTTTTATTATGAATATTTTTTTTCTCACAAAAAAAAAAGACTTTGACTTTCCTGCTGGCTAGTGATATTATGCTGGTGACGTAGAATATATACGTAAGTCTTCGAGAGTTTAAAACAACATGTATGATTTGAATGAGTCTAAGCGGTTTGAGAATTGGTCATTGTTATTACATTGACTGCAAAATTACATAAACCATTATAAACTTTAGCATTAATGTAACAACCCAACTTTTTCATGAAACTATTCTTCTAGACCCGAATCGGTAGCTAATTATGTAAATATTGAGATTTGTTCTGAAATTTAGACAACGATTTGTACATGTTACATTTGTCGGAAAAAGGCAAAGATTTTGGCAACCTTTTTGTATGCCAAAAATGATGGATATAAACTGTGGAGTCTGAAAAACGTATATAATTCACACAAAATCGTAAATGGTCACTAAAATATTCTTGATTTACTGTAGTTCTTGTATTCTTAATTTACCTTTTGCATTGGAAAGTTGCACCGGACGCTTGAGATAATCCCCTGGCACGTTTTTTCCAGTTGCCAGTAATAATATAGTATTGAATTGCTGTTCACAAAATTTCAGTTGGATTTGAATATTATGTGTTCATTACCAACTGGCACTAACTATGACTATTTTTTTCTGTAATGCACAATTGTCGTTGTGACAAATCTGCGAATAGTAATAATCCGTGTGAGTTGGTATAGCACTGCACAAACTGTAACAAAGAACTAATTCTCACTTGGTTGCTACCACACGTCTGTCCAATAACCTTCCGGCTTTCCAAAGTAAGTAACAAGTAATGTTTAAGGGAACGTTTCCAAGCTTAGTCTAGCTCCATTTGAAATCAGTGGTTGCTGCTTGGAACGACTAGATTTCATGTGTGTTCACAGCGTGTTTTTGGTTACGAATAAAGAGATATTGGAGTGAGTCAGTATCATCACGTGGATTGCTTTACTTGTCGTATTGGCCCAATCTGCTAGTGGTAAATGTGTTCTGTTGTTGTATGAATGAGCTTAGCTTGAGCCACGACAGATCAAATGAACCTGCCAGAACAAAGTACTGACAACTGTAACTAGCCGTGCTGTACGCATGATCCCGTCGTAAGCAAAACCATCTCGCGAAAATTGAACGAACGGGAGACCCCCATACACTATTGCATTTCAAACTGAATGGGAACTGACTAAGATGATCGACCGACACAAAGCAAACTCGTTTGATGTATCACAGTCAAATCATTCCCAAGACTTTTTCTTAGCTAAATTTGCATCCTCTTTGCTTATCAGGTAATGCTCGCGGTAGCGTCAAACATAATTGGTGCGTATGAAACCATGGTAAATGACTAATCAGTTTGTTCGAAATATGTCGTATGAATGCTTTGTGTCATTTACTTCCGATCATATTCATACTACTCCTTTAAGTTACAACAACCATTTGGATATTTGATTGAGATACCCCCAGGTAGCAAATTGAACAAATAAAACATTGGTAGCATTGTAATAAAAAATGCAGTCTCCAAAATTAAGTTTAATTTATCTGTCGTAAAACTTAAAAATAAAATTAATTGGATTGGCTTGATATCATCTCATATTTAAAAGAGAAAGAAAATCTAGGTGTGACACAGTATCTGGTCAATCTGGTGTATGTTTGTTTGACAGATAAAACCGATTTTAGGTTTTGTGTGCTGGCAGTGTTACATTTTTTATGCTCGCATTTAATATTTCAACTTGGATGGTATCAGTATTCTGTAATGAATCCAAAGTCTGTTGTGTTTGTGACATTATTAATGGTCACCACACGACAAGTGGGATCAATAAGTTGTAAGTAGAAAGTAAGCGTTTTCTATTATCAATGGAAAGAAAGTGGTGCAACACTAATCCTGACACAAGAACATCTTGTTTTCAGCTAAACTAAGAAGTAGCTTTCATAAAACATAAATTATACCTACTTTCATAGCATTTAGGTACCCACATAACCATCGTTTTGTCATATCACTTCTTCTTGGATTCCTACGGTGAAAATTGCGGTTTGCATTCAAGTCACGATGTTGCTTTAAATATTATTCCCTACTATCTATTGCTGTAAATGTTAACTCTGTTATACAATACAGCACCACCCACTTTTACCGGAAGCGAAATACGTTTCCCGTTATAGTTTGGTCCAGTTCTCTGCATACTTGAGACCTTTTTAATTTTAACAATACAGAAATGCACAGGAAGATCTACTTACTACCTTCCCTTGGGACTTTAAACAAACGAGCCACTACATTTGATCGTTTATCTGACCAACACAGTTTGCTCACCCTCTGCTCAATAAGCGTAGTTGTTTTGCAGGAGCAAAAATTTCGCTGGAAAATCCTATCAGGAGCAAAGTACGCTCTTGTGAATGTCAATTGATGCAAAGCTATTGCATCATACTCATTCCCCTTTCCTTTTAACTCTGCTTTGCTTGCCACTCCATCATTCGCATAGCGCGTTAGGCGAAACCGGAATTATGAACGTTAAGCAGTGTGAGTATCTCTTACTAGCTGCTATTTCTGCTGAATAACCCCACAGAACATTCATGAAGCTTCCATCACTGAAGCATGATGCAAACACATTACTACGTAAAGAGAGATACTTAGATGCTTCGCTTTACTGATTTGACCATATAAAAAACGTCTCGATATAAAGTTGTCGGATGCCGCATTAGAGAGTTTTAGGTTCATTTTCCAGAATGAAATCCAGAGCAGTGTGCTTCCTAAATATCAACGACCGCAAATTAAAGTTTAACAACGACATGTTTAGGCTCCAAAGATTTCTCCATTGGAAACGTTGTAAATGTTGTATGACAAAGAAATTGACGTTAAATGTCAGTTTTTTTTACATTTTTTACAATTTTTTCTTTAATACACACAACTTCAAATTATACATGGTAATACATTGAAATATATTAAGACAGTAATGTCAATATTCACGTAATAATTGTGTTACCAACGACATTCATTTGATATATTCATACTCATTTTTCTACATTTCTACAGACAACTATTTTTCTCTAATGTCCAATAGTTTATAACTCTTCCTCATTGTTTTTTTTTAATTTTATTTATTTTTGGTTTCATTTTGAATATGTATATTGATGAACATGAAATAAGATTTACATTTGGTAACCAAAACTATTTTTTTTTTTTTTTTTTTGAATACGGATAAACCAGATACGATATTTGAAAGATTTTCCAACAGTAATTGAATGACATGACAACAAGTACTGTAAATATAAAGTAATTTTTATTCCTTTAGCCGACAAGCAGTTCGAAAAAAGCTAATGATGAAATTGCAGTATCAGACAATACATACTTTGCTAGTATATTTTACTAATTTTATCTCATCTTACAATTATAATTTCATGATAGGGTCTTCTGTCCATTCATTTTTTTGCTGATTCATCATAGTAAGATTTAAACTACGAGAACAAATCTCCGAGCTTTAAGTTGCTGGTTGTTTAAATGGTAGGTGTTTAGTATTCTCAAAAATTGATGCCATTTGATTTCCTCTCAGTAAATTTATGTTTTTTTTACTACGTCCTACAGATTTCTCTGTTCCTACACGTTTTAATGTTTCGCATAATATTTTGCGTATGTTGTATGTACAATACTGGAGCACCATGATAATCAGAGAGGTCACTTTGCAGGCGACAAAATCGACATTATTTTCTTCATAGTTGATAGTAGCTACCAGCCAACCTCTAAATGGATCAGTTACCTTGTTTAAAATTCGAAGACTAGCGAAATTACGAAATGTGATAGTTTTCCAACTATTAACTTTAGGGGACCATGATATAATGTGCTTATAAGAAATAGTGTGTATTGATATTACGATTACGTACATTTTTGTATAAGTTTTTACAGTAATTAATATTTTTTCTTTGCTGACAAACTCACTAAATGTAATCGTTTGTGTTTACGTAACCTTTAATAATATACAAGTGTGTTTCTTTTTTTGTGATTTTTTTTCTTGTAACTGTTTTGTGAAGGTGCAGTGCAGTGCAGAGAACAAAACGGACTTAAACAACTATCTACAAGTAGAACCCTTGGAAACAGTAACAGAGCATTGAATCGTAAAAAAATTGTAAACAGTGCATTGTAAATGATAAAATATGTAAAGTTTGAATTCCAACAAATAAAATTGTAATGTGTGTTGATAAACTAAAAAGATATTGTTTGTTTTCAACTCTATTTATATTTTGTATTATGTGCTTAAATCTAAATTAGCTACTTGCATGTGTGAACGTTAATTCCTTAATTTTACACCTGTCACTATGAATACATTTAAAAAAGTCACAACTACCTAATATCTTTTTTTTCAAATCTTTGTTGTATCGTCAACCAGGAGGTAAACATGCTACGCTGTGAATTTGATTGACTTTCATGATGAGATGAAAAGGCAAATATATATTTCTCAGTTATCTCATCTTCTAGCTGAAATATTGTGCAGTGCTACATTTTATAGCTAAACTGTGCTTATTACTTGTTTTGTGCAAATTCTTTTGGAGTTATCCAAGTGCAATATATTTTTTAACCAGGGAATCTTCCACTTTTTTTCGTTTTGATATCATAGTTTCCTTTGAAGTGTAATTTGTTGTTAAATCTTAATTGAACGGCATTTTTAGTAAGTCGACTTATTGTCATTTCAGTAAATGAAAAAATCAAAAACCTGAATTCTTCCATTCAATTGGCTGATTGAACAGCCAAGCGTTATACAGTCCATTTGCTTCCCAAACTGCATCCTTTTAGCAGATTAATATTGTCATCAGTTTAAGCAACAGAAAAAATTATTGTTGTCGTTACCTGTTCCTGGCGATTGATTGTATGCAATAAAAATGGAAATGTGCTCTGCGTTTTTTTTTTTTTTGCACCATGCACCTACTGAAGACTTTTTGTGCGTATATATATTTTAGCTGGCACGCGTTCAACAAGTGTGATTGGAATTTCCATAAATTACATTTAACACTTTGCTAGCTTATAGTTTTTAATTTCGCGAGTTAATTTTCCTACTTTTTAAAAATGTGCTGACCATCGTTTCAAAATATTTTTAACATCGCAATGAAACTAGCTGATGTTTATTTTTTTTGCTTACTCGTCATAAAATGTGGTCACTATTCTAATCATTATTGTCATTAGTCCATGAGGTTTCCAATTTATCTCTTACTTTCAATGTGAAACATTTATAGCAAAGCTAAACAAGATACCAGTGCAGTTGCCTTTATACAGGAGTGCAATAAGATAAAGTGTAATATAACATATGTGAACGAGAAATAATTTTTACCGGGTAGTTTTTAGTAATTATTGTATAAGTTACTATATATACAATTTAATCACACTGCACCTTTCGATTTCTGTAGCTCGAAATTCGAAGTCAACCCAGTTTTCATTTATCTAGAAAAACAAAAACAAAATGGATACAAAAGTTTTACCTGCTATGAAACTTCGAAGCACCACCATTTTTTGATTGCTAACGTTAATTTATGTGTAGTACCTTAAACTGTATACGCTGTCGTTACATAACGTCACAATACATCATCTTGGCAAGAGTAACTTTTTTTCCACAGAAAAATAATATGTAAGTGACATTAACTAATTTATATGATTAACTTGTTAGAAACACGGGGGTTACATTTAGATTTTTGTTTACTTTAAGGGCAGTAACAAGTCTTGAAACTGACTTCGACTAGATTAGCATTCATAACACATAGTCTGATGGATCACATCATAACGACTGGACCAAATATTCTGCATGCAAATATTGTCGAACGTGGCTATGACAGAGCCTAACTTTATATCCTATGCTGGTTCCAGCTTCATGATTTTCAATATAATCCCCGCGCTTTTGTATTTAATCAAATTCATTCCACTTGTTTGCTTCTAGATTAACCAGATTGGAACAGTAATTAAATTTTCCATAATTTGAATCAACATTATTTTCTAAGTAAACTTAAATTATAAATATTCTTTAGCGACGCTCATTTAGCTTGAGTATTGCCGACATACACTAAGTTAAATGAGCGTCTAGGGAGTAATTATTATGATAACCTCGTTATACATAATGAAGTCTGACATAAAATCCTATCGCCTACTGCAGTTGATGGATAGATGTGGTACACTAGTCCCTTATATGCTTAAAGGTGTAAACCAGAGCATTACGAAACGTATTAACCCTGCTAGTTAAGGGCCATTATATTCAAAACCAGCAGAGCTTCTGAAAATTTCATCATAAACTGGTAAACACACGTTTCTTACGGATGGTAACAAGCTACTTGAAAGTGACCAGTGCAATGAAATGCTGCGCGAATGTATGCCGAACGTATCAGAACACTTCAGAGCACTTTATATCCTCTCATCAACTATGTTTTTCAAGGGAAAGGAAATAATCAGCGAAACTTGAAACAGTGCCGATATTTTCAAGTTTCGCAGATACTTCAAATGTACCACATCCGTGTTCTCAACCGCCATTTTAATAGGTAATATATAATACTTAATAGCAAGGATTTTGCAACGAAAGACATAATTATTATAAACCTACACATAGCTTTCAATTGCATGTAAATCAATAGACCAATACAGAGAACATAAGCCAGTCGCTTATTGTCCTTTCATAGTATACAATAGATCAAATGCTTCTAGGAGGGGAAGGAACATGGAGGTGTCGCTTATCAGGTCGGGGCTACGTTGGAGCTACCAGAGGCGTGCGAAGCATTCTTATATCAAGCACTCATTCATGAAGACTGACAATGAAACAATTTTTTGAGTATTTTTTTCATGATCGGTTTATATTTCAGTTCGGAAGATCGTTCGTTTTACGATAAATATTCGGCAGTTTATATTCTCCTTGAAAATGTTCCTACTACCGTGGTTTATTCTCGCAGGATTTACATGTAACAATTAAGTAATTGGGAATCACCAGGTTCATTTATTGCCTTTTTTGTATATCAAGTACACAAGTTGGAGTGACGGTTATGTTTTATGAGAACAGCGAAAGTACTTGTCTGTCGACATAAGAAAAATGAATAGACTGTGGACGAGGGAACTAAACTCAAACACAATTAGATGCCATAATCAAATTTCCAACATAGTCGATTTTTAATTAAATAACCGGCAACGTATCAGGGAGAGAGACCAGCTAGAAGGAAAGGAAATTATCGGTCTAATTGAGTTTCCCCTGAGAAGGAGATCACTACAGTTTCCATGTCTCTATGAACAAGGGTGTGCTATTAGTCGACAGGTTTGTAAGTCTTTTCCTTCATAAGCAACAAAAGGAAGACGTTAAGTTTTGGAGGGCTTCGTCGTGTACTTTCTTTTTTCCGTTTTCAAGACTCGATAATGGGGAGTCGCTGTTTTTTATCAACTTTGTTATTTCTAAAGCAAGCTAGGATGTTGTAGGTTTGCAGGGAAAGGTGAAGGGAAATGTAGGGCAACCTTTTGAGCGATTTGATAAAAATATACGATTAGTAATCGCTGTCACACTCAGGAGGGTTGAAAGGACCGAAAATGTTGAGTTCATATAAACTGGCAAAGACCATGAAGAATAGATACCAAAGCATCAGGAGAATGCCGTATCTTTTGTCAAGCTTCCAGCCGTTGTAGTGAGTTGCAAGAAGGAGGAAAGCGACAGTTGAGAGCAGTGAAAATGTTGAGTAGGTCAAACCTGATGAAAGATCAAACATAATTTATATAAAATACAGGTTGCATTCTATTATGAAAGGTTAGTGTATGAAGATGGTATCACCTTTGCTGATAACTTTAACTGGAACGCCAGGATGTACTATAACCGTGGACAAGAACCAGGGCAGACCGAGACAAATGAGAATATCGAAAACGTTAGATCCAATTGCATTTGATACAGCCATGTCGCCAAACCCTAAACGAGTATAGTATGATTAAGATTTGTGTCTAAAATTGTTTGTTTTAACAGCAATATACACTCTGAATTTACCTTCTTTAACCACGGCTAACGAGGAAAGCGCGTCTGGAACGCTAACACCAGCGGCAACAAACGTTAAACCCATTACGGTATCGGGAACACCGGCCGTGAAGCCAACAACAGTTATCATCCAAACCATTACGTACGAAAATATGGCAATCCAAACCATGGAGACAACGAATGTGACCACGTACCAGGATCGCCACGCTTCGAGTCGACAGTCTGGGACAGTGTAGTAAAATAAGTAGATGAGTGGTGATGATATCTTCCACAGAATCTTTTTTGGCAATGATGAGTCCGCTGGAGGGTTTAAGTGCGATAGTATAGATTCCGCTGCTGGAGCAACTTTCTTTGGTGGATCAAGTCCGCCCTGGGCATCTTCACCAGGAGCATAGTTTCCTTCAGTATTTTGTGTCGGTGCCTGAACTCCTGTATGGAGAAATCACTCATATGAACTCATAGCTATTAAAGCGTGTTTGTCACGTTAAAATTCGCTTCTGTTCACATATAATTGTACCTCCATCCGCCCAGGGGTCTTGTGCGTACGGTCCGACACTAAGCGTTGGATCTAGCCCTTCCACTACAATGCTTTCTCCTCCAGGGCCGCTGGCAGACGTAGCTCCGTGATCGCTCTTTGCAGATGTTTTATACGTGACCAATCCCGAATTCTCATCTGGCTGTGGAGCGTGAACAACCGGAAATGGGATGGGGAGCGTATGAGCCCAAGCCTCCAGCACCGTGTTCATATACATCGCATAGATGTAAACCATGTACAATAGTAAAAGTATCACGGACTCATACCTGTGTGAACCAAAAAAAAATCATTTCACTTTCAAATTTTTAATAAAAAACAATCTAAAAGCTCCAGTGAACACCTTCGTAAAAAAGTATCCGTTTCAATTAAAATCTCGTAAAGCGAGAGAACTGGGAATTGTTTTCGCGTTGTCCTCTCTCCACTTACCATTCTATTTCCTCGTCAAGAATACAAAAGAGTAGAGCCAAGATGCTGATCATGTAAAAGAAGCAGTCGCGAAACATAGGCCACCAGTTCAGATATAGAACGGTTGGTGTGAGCAAACTGCAAATGCTGATGACAAACATGATATTGAACACGGCTGAACCAATCACGCCACTCACACCAATGTCATCCTTAAAGAGAAAGCAATGGAAAATTATAATCCCTCATACCATTCTCTACATATATATCTATGGCCTTAACTGAAGAGCCATTAACAAAATGCATACTTCAAAACTGCAAATTACGGAAAAATCCAATTTACCATATGGTACCTCTGCAAGTACAAGGGACGGATGCATAATAAACAAGTATATAATTCGTGGATCGCGGCAAACGTAAAGTAATCATTATTTCTAAGATTTAAAATCCAAAATGAAAGTAATCCGACAGACGTAGATTAATTAGAGAGAGTACAATTGATTTTCAAAGAAAACAATAATGATAGAAAGTTCACTGATAAAGCACGTGTAAACTCAATACTTTTGCTCAAGTTTCTTAAATTGGTAGCAATAACTATCAAAAATGGCGAATGCTGAAAACGGATCGCGTATGCTTTCTCTCGACAGGTGGTAAAAGGGATTTTTTTCAGAAACTGAAAGTAAGAAGATTTTTAGTATCTGTACAATTAAGCCTCTTTCTATCTTAAGTGACATTCTGACAGGGGTTTCTGTTGTTTTCTCTCTCCTCAATGATCTCAATTACTTACATGTGCTACAAAAACTCCAATCAAAGCGGTGGCAAGCTCCGGAGCTGATGACCCAGCAGCCATGAAAGTAGCTCCTGCCACATCCGGCGATATTTTTAGCACTACAAAGAAAAAAAATGAACATGGTTGTTAGCGCAAAAACAAAAAGTTAACCAAGTGTTAGCTAATGTCTATTATCGATTTTTTGTCGGTTCCATTACGTTCACAGAGGATATCTAATGACGGTACGAAGAATTCGTCGCACACAATTGCCAGGGCTAAAAATGTATACGCCGCGATGGCCATGTAGAAAAGGAATCCTCCGTGTTTCCGAATGTTTTGACCTAACATTGGTCTGGGAAATTGCTTGATTGCAGGCGGCACACAATATTTAGCTTCTTTTTCTATCAAAAAACAAAATCATAAAGAAACATGGCATTTATAGGAAGAAAGAGCAAAGCTAAGTGCCATTTTCGGTGTCACCTTCTGTTTCATTTTTCCCAATGGCTGCTACTGTGGAGCTCTCGGTAGGAGATTCCGTGGTTCCAACATTCGATATTCCCTCAGTTGTAGTGTGTTGCTTCTCTGTTGTCGTTTCCTTCCCTCCTGGGGACAGTGAGGATGTTTCAACTTTCCCCGTTTCCCCCGCTCTCGTTTTAGCATTATGTGGACTTTCATTATTTCCACTATTTGATTTTGGCTCGGAAGTTGAGTACGTGGATTTGATTGAGGTGAATACAAGAAAGAATGCAATAAGAAGGAAGAAACCTGGACGCCCCCTCCTTTTCCGTGGCCTACCGTCTGATGTTGCCTTTGCCTGATTGTCTCCCGGTCTTTTCATTGTCCTGAAATTTTACGGTTTTCATTAATTACATATAGAAAAAATGTAGAATTTAAATTCCTTTTATAATCCGCTAAAGTTACAAAATTAATACTTTCTAAACAGATATGATTTCAAGCTGTGTGCTGCTAAAAAATCGATATTTTCAGGATGGAACATGATCACCCTACTGAAAGCCATTTACCCCAGTCATTACTGTCGTCGTGAAAGACGACTCGTTGAAAAAAGAAGAAAGGGGACGTTGAAAAGCTCTTGTGCTTGCTCTTCCTTTTGTTTGCGTAACCGGATATTCTCTATGAAATCGATGTGCCATTGGTATCCCGTCTCCATTCACTATTATCATATAATTCTTGTGCCTCGCACTTATTCTAGCAGACGTTCTTATGACAGAGCACGATCAAGTAGGAGACTCAGTAGATGTTTTATGCAAAATAATTCTCTCTCAGGCTCAGAAATACAGTATGGCTCTATTCTTGCAAAATACTGCAAAATGGCTAAACTATTGTGCTCATTTGGCTGCCATGCCTGTCTTTTACGATTTTTCTGTAGCTTCTTTCTTTTTTCACGTCTCTATGCACAGCAGTTTAACTACTGAGAAGATTCATTAAGTAATTAGTTGCTTATCTTTCTAGTGAAAATGTCATCGACTTGGAATACTGTACAAAACAACATTATTATTATCCCCGCTAGAAAATTATGTTTTTTTCCTTCGAAACATCTTCTAACATGAACTTTTCATACTTGTCGCATACAAAAATGGAAGGAACCCGCTAACAGAACACTTTAACTCAAGCTCAGCCACGTCTGAACCACCCAAAAGAATGATATTTTTACTCATTTATTCATGGCTGCTGAATAGTAGTAGTCCAGAACAGAATTGGAAGGAATGACTAGATACTTCAAATTCATTCCATTACACATTTATTATCGCGGAATACATTCTTGATCGTAACAATTACACATGAAAGTTCCAGCCGCAGCCAGTAAGGAAACCCTCATGCCGTTTTCTCGCCACTGCACATATCAACATAATCTACCAGTACCGAGACTCGTCACAGGAAGTCACCGGGCCTAGAGATATCAGTGGTTAAGAGATAGGTTGCGGAGGGGAGATCAGTGTAATCTGTCATTA
>JAAXOA010000837.1:0-19107 GCA_036561885.1 Salina celebensis
GTTTATAAACACTTGCAGATGCAGCAACAAACGGAAACTTTTGCCAATAGCTTTTGCTTTGTATGCTGGCATGACACCAGAGTTTGGGAGGAGAAAAAGGACCCGGATGGCTGGGATGAAGCGATTAGACCACCGGAGCGGATTGAGGGCATATTGAAAGACCTACGACAGCGGCTTCCCAAAACTCCTATATTTGGTGTCAAATCTCTGTCAACAATCACGACTAAAATAGTAGAAGATTCTAATAGCAATATAGGTGAAAAGTCTAGTAAGAATTTGGTTTCTGGGTTTCTCCTTGTTACTTGGAATGCAAACTCTAAATGATATAGACGGTTGCAACGGTGTCAATAATTTTGAGAGATCCAGTGTCATACAAGTTTCCAATCAAATGATGTCTGATCAATGTTTTTAATTGCACAGTCATTACTAATCAAAACAATTTACCTTTAAAGCGTATTTTATTTCCATTTTGTCTTATTTTTATACTTTTAATTAGAATCTTTGTGTAAGGAGATTTCAGATAATTTTTTCCAAGCATTAATCAAAGAATAGTTGTGTCTGTGTTAATAATATTAACCAAATATCAAACCTGATGCTAATCCAAAACCAATTTTACCTTTAATCATAATATTTTATTCCCAATTTGTATTAATTATCGTGATTTTAATTGGATCTGTTGTGTGAGCAGATTCCAGTAAATATTTAAAGAATAAATCAAAGAATAGTTGCGTTCATACAATTTATCTGTCGTGTTCTTCACTGCTCGCTAGAGTTAAGTACAAAATTTGCAGTTACATACCTCCATCAAAACTACGGAAAAATTTTGATATTTTTTTAACGTTAATCTGTGGTGTTAAGACTGAGTCCGTGCATTAAAATACAAAGGTTTGGAGATTATATGAAAGCTCAGTTCAAAGGAATTAGAATTTTCATGTAAAAAAGTACACCTACATGAATGTTTCATTGTTGTTAGTCAGGTACCTTAAAAAACGGCAAACTGCATACGAGTATAAAAGTTGGTTAGTTAGGACCAATTGTCATCAGTTGCATTCCTTCCGAAATACAAACTTCATTCAGCTCTCAATCGTTGCCAAAAAATAATCACAATGGCCGTTAAGTCGCTGTTAGTCCTTCTCGTTACTGCAGCTGCCGTAGTCCAGTGCGTACCTCCTCCACAGCCAACCAGTGCACCTACACCTGGATGGGGTAAGTTGAAACAGACTTTTCTACAAAAGATGTTCTATCTTTTATATATTAACTTCATCTAACTTTTTGTTTCTATCTTCTTGATTTAGGACATCCACCACCCCCTCCTCCACCTCCATCCGGTACAAACGTTAGTCTTTCTGGAGATCTTGCTGCTACATGGATCTGGAAGCGCTGTTGAGAGCCACTCTGAAAACATCCATGTCCAGGGTGGTTGGGGAGTCCCTGCGGATCTATCCGTTGCAGCTGGCGGAGATGCTGCTCTGAACCAAGATGGAAGTGTAATCCAAGCTTCCAATCTTGACCAGTCGTCTGCTTCTACTTTAAATTCCATTTCTGTGGCTCAGGGAGCTACTGCTGACGAGTCTCTAACAGTAATTGCCACTGGCCTAGGGATTAATGTTGATCAGGTTGGAGCTTCATCAGTAACTGGAGAAGGTACTTCAGCAGCCAATGGCTTGACCAGTACAACTATGTCATAAATAATTGTCATTGTCTTCATAAGCTAACGCAACCGTTTAAAATAAAACACAATTCTGATCTAATCAAACAAAATCATGTCGATCCTTTCTTTTGTAGTTTGTGCAATATCTCCAGAAAAGTATTAAACTTTGCATGTATACATGTATATCCGACATGGAATGTTCTTCCAGTTCATCAACAATCCATAAATATTGCATTGCAATCTTGTCGAATGCTAACTGCGAAGTACAACCGTTTTACTAAAATTCAATAGTTTCTACTTTCCAGGAAAACACAATTTGGTGAGTTTAACAATTTGGAATTTAATGGGAAATATTTTTCAGCTTCAAAAGTCACCGTTGCATAATTTCATTCAATCCCCACAATTTGGAAAAATACCATGTGTATTGAGAAAACCGGACCGGGAACAACACAAATTATGTAAACTACTTTAGTTAATGTATGATGGGTCATACGGTTTTTGATCACCTATAGGGTAACTGATAAGCGGTGTTGTCTACTAATGACAGTTTTTAAGATAAGAAGTAACGCAGTAAAGCTGCATGCATAATTTTTCATACTAAAACAAAGTGAATAGCACATAATGAGTTTCACAATGTGAATCCTGTTGCGCAACATCTCCGGAATGACATATATTTCGAATGGAAATCATAAAACGTATAAAAACGACTGAAAACCAATTTGAAATCATCAGTTCGCTTCCAGAGTTTGAAATCGGTACTTAAAACACTTTCGGGGATCACACCTACCAACAAAAACTCACAATGTACACATTCAAGGTATGGAAATTTCCAATCGTTCTACTCAATAATTTTGAATTTCAATTTTTATTTGCGTGTCTTGATTTTGTGGTGCAGGCTTTACTTGTCTTCGCTTTGATCGCTATTGCCATGGTTTCTGCTGAAATTAGAATGAACGAGGAAGAAGCCCGTGGAGAACGAATGATGAACGAGGGAAACCGAGATGCTAGGTACTGGGGATACTACGGATACCCCTACTACTCCTACTGGGGATAAGCTGTTTTCTCACTTCCTCATTTCATTTCAAAATCATCAATTTCCTCTAAGATATTTCCAATATAATCAAATAAATGCATAAGAACACATTTATGATGTTGTAAAATATTGTTTCGCACATATTAGTCATATTTGGAACGTTCATGACATTCTCTAAGTTCGGGGATACTTAATAATGAATACCAACCATTACTATTTAATTGCTAGTCGACATCTTCTTCACTGGTTGCATAAGCAATCTTCCTGACATGCAACCTCTTCTACAGATACGCTACACCTTATCTTTCAAGGGTGGAATGTCTTCAATTATAGTTGGAGGATGCACAGAGCTCCAACGGAACCAACTGGACTGCCACATTTCCAAAAAAGCAAGTGTCATTGCTGTCTTTTTCGCTACAAGTTCTTTGGTGAAACAATATTCTATCTTGAGTTTACTCCAAAGATTCTTTCAATTGATTAAAATAAAAGAGAAAATAGGAACCATGATACTGACAAAGCAGCAACAAGTACAACTGTAAATCATCTCATGTAATTTTACTTTCATTAATGCATTTTTAAACCATTCCACCAATACTGCTTTCACTTTACGCATGGGACTACATAAATGATCGATTTTCCCAGATAAGAGATGATGTTGTCACCTTTAGCATTCTTTCACAGCAGGTAAGGTTGACGACACCTGTTTCCATTTTGATTCAGCGCTTTCCAGCCGAGCACTTCGCACGGAATTATGGATGAGAGCATCCTTTACCATGGCCATCCAGAGAAATCCTATCAATCCTACGTGGAGTAGGTTATTCAACAGTTGAACAGTTCCGGATCTGGCAAGCTCTCTTGGATCCCTGAAGTAAGCAAATGAGAAGGAACTGCAAGAGGACGTAGCAAATCCACCGCCTGGCCTTCCAACGAGACTTTTAAAATAAAATAATTTCGAATTAAATCTTCCAATGCAATATCGAATACACAAAATTGAAATTTTACCACGCGAATGTAATGACTTGTGTTCCTTGTGAGATAATATAGAAACGGTAACCATTCCTCCACGATAACTACCACAATCATACAGACTACAATAACTCCAACAGTGGCTGCTATTCCACACAATTTCCAAAAGTATTCGATATCTTCTTCTTCAGCTATTAAGAGAATACCCAAAATCCCCAATCCAGTCATTTGTAGCATAATCAAACTGTAGATAACGAGCTCATATCCCTGAAAAGTTATTTTTAGAGATTAATTGAAACCCGGAATGATTTTCGTACTAAAACTTACCCATAAAATAAGGTTCATTTTGAATAACTCCATGCATGAAGGACTATTCCAGATTCTTTCCAGTTCGGCAGGTCTTGTCGTCCATTCAACGGTTTCATAAAAGAAGCTAAGTCTCACTAAGATATACGCTGAAGTGTACAGCGAAAACAAAAATACAAGATCTCTTTGCCAGGGTCCTGCTGGTGACGACATTTGTAGGCTGAAGACAACAATTTGGACAAGGAGGGAACCAGATACAAATATAGATGCAATATAACAGCCGACTGTTTGTAATTTAGATGTCAAAAGCTTCGACCGTGGTGTGAGGAAGCATTTGGGAGTAAGTATTTCAAACCAGTTCATCCAGTGGAGGGTTAAAACGTTTATCAGAAAGCAAGTGAGAGCAGTTGCGAACACGTTGACGCATTGATAAGATGGATGAACTACATAGAGAGATGCGATTGCAGGACCGGTCAAGTGTGAAACTACGGCACTCAAGCAAACGATAATCATGTAGACGAGCACCTCCCAGCACTGGAAAATGGGAGAAATGTTTATTATGGAAATTGCGTCAACTTGAAGTGTAGAGTTGGACATTACCATGTAGCCGTAAGGAAGGTGGGTGTTGGTAGAACCATATTCGGTCATTTTGAAAAAGTCAGCGCTGTAGCGAATGCATGAGAAGTTGTACACTGGGAAGTAAGAATGTGGCTTTGTTGTTTATACAAATTGGATATAATAAATCTTACAGTTATGTTGCGAAGCAAAAGCAACAATGGTAAAATATACCGTTTTTGTCATAAGCGTGGAAGCGTTGTTTAGGATTTTGGGAGGTACGTCATGGAGGAGAAAAACTTGCAAATATCAGTTAGAGTAGAGTTATGTCTCTGCGTTGCTGACGATTAGTTAATGGGACAACTTAAAACGTATGAATCTCGAACCAGGACAAGTTTACTTCGCATTTCGAAAATATTTTTTACTCGTTGTGTATGAAAAACATTGCTGGACTTGAATCAAACAAAATGCTAACGACTATGCATACGGTTCGAGTTGTTTAATTTTCACATTTCAATTCATTCAGCGAAATGAATTCTTTGTACGAATAAATTTAGATTATCAATCTACCTTTCTAAGATGTTCTCATTAATTTCTACTTTATCTAAGCTACGCAATAGACAAAAGTCTTCGTTCTGGTATTCAACGTTGAGGTCCAGGCGTCCTCATCTTTAGCTTTCATCCACTTCCACTACCGATAAGCCCAACGGCACTACAACTGTTTCCAATTTTGACTCAATACACTCCTGATCTTCCTGGCGAGTAACAGAATCGGTTTGGCAAATCTTGGAAACTGGCAAAGGCTCGGGTAAGGAGAAAGTCTCGTTGCGAATACGGAGGAGGGCATCCTTTATCACTGTCATCCAAAGAAACCCGATCAATCCAAAGTGGAAAATGTTATTTAGGAGTTGAGCTTTTGGAGACATTCCACACTTTTCGATGTCCAACATAGTAAGTGATTGCGACCAGCTGTAAAAGGATGTAGCACATCCACCATCGCGTCATCCATCGGTACTGTTTTTAAGAAAGTTTCCACTGAAGTTTTCCTCATTCAAATTGAATCCTTAAACTAATAGGAGTCTTACCACGCGAAAGTGACGACTTATTTTTCCTGTGAAGTTATTCAGTAAGCGTTCCTCGACAAAGGCAACTATGAAGACTTGAGCAACTCCAAGTACAGCTCCAGCCAGATGCAACAGCAAGAAAGCATATTCCTTAGTATTGCCATCGGTAGAAAAAAGAACTCCCAAGCCTCCCAGGCCCATCATTTGGAACATAACCAATCCACAGACAAGCAGCTCGTAAATCTATGTAATTATCTGGTCATTTAAAACAATGAAACTAATATATCTATCCGTAGGCTAAAATAGCGTTACTGAAACGTACCCAACAAGCCAGGTGCAACTTAATCAACTCCTTCCACGAAAGGTCAGACCAGCCTCCAAGCTGAGAATATGTTTGAGTACCAATCAAGTTCATGATAGTAGAGAAAAAGTCTTGCCAAAAAATAGGCGGAAGTATACAAGGAAAATAAGAATGCAACATCTCTAAGCCATGATATTGACGAAGACAATTGGAGTTGGAAAGCCACAGTCTGGACAAGGAGCGAGAGAAAAACAAGAATACGTGCGATGTAACAACCAAAAGTCTGCAAACTAGATCCCCAAAGGTGTTGCCGTTTTGAGTTGAAGCATTTGGGAGTTAAAGTTGTACACCAGTATCTCCAGAAGAAAGTGAAAAAGTAAATTAAGACGCAGGTGAGCTCAGTGGCGAAGACGTTATGCTGCCGGGTTGAGGGAAGTTCTGAAAATAGCGATGAAGGTCCGAGGACTACCAGGTGCGACATAGATGCACTCACGCCAACGATGATTGTGAATACTCCGACTTCCCAGAGCTATTGGCAAAAAATAATGTAGGGGTGTACCATTAATTTTATTTCCGGAGGCGATGGTCTTACCATGTAGCCAAACAGAAGACTCAAGTTGGCGCAAGAAACAAAGTCCTTCATTTTGGGAATGTTGCTATTACGAGGATATGGATTACTTGGTATTCGATACAACGCCCCAAGCGTTGACCGAACGTTGTAAGGACTGGAGTTAGGATAGTTAGGTGAATATTGGAATCACTGGAATGGAAAGCAAATGGAAAGTGGAACTACTTGTTATTTTAAAATGCATGTTTAGTTGGTAGATGTTGCTTAGCATAATATGGTTCTTCGTCGCTCTTCGTAAGGAATTCGGATTCTTGACAATGAAGAGACTTGAGCTGAGGGTAAGTTCACTTCGTGTTTTTCCCGAATATGCCATATTACAATCAAATTCATGTTTAATAGCAAACAGGTTAAAGCATCATTTGAAATGGCAGCATAGTCAATTAAAAATTCACGAGATTTCATAGGCAGTAAAGAAAGTTGAGTAAAGTTTTTTTAGTAAATCAATGATACAAACTGATCGGTTAAAACGGAATTATTCAGTTTCTTGTAATTTGTCGTAGTTGCCCACTTTCAACCCGAATGCAGTTAAAGTCATCTCTGTGTGGTAACTCTTTGTGCTTCAATAATGTTAATATGAATATAGGATCCTAAAAATTACTTCGTTTTAGATAGCACACTGTCTGCCTGTCACATTTGGCCGATTTCTGTTTTTCTATTTGTCAATATTATTGGAGTACTTGTAAACACTAAATTCATTCATCTTCATGACCCACCTTTTCGTCAGCAAACAATAAGACTCTGTATACAGTTTCATTTCTTATTATAAAACTGAACGGCTTAAGTTATGTATCCGTTTGGTAAATACTGGATAATGTCTATTTAAAACTGCTCACACATATGTAAGCAGCTTAGAACATTGAAGTTCACTGCACCCCTCATTTTTCATGAAAGGGCCTGAACGTTAGCTTAGGTACCTGAAGCTGGCGATTCGAAGGAATTGTGCAGGCTCCTTCAGGTATATAAACTCGCAACAGTTCCTGAGTAAGCCATCATTCAGCTCTTCAAGTTTCTTCAATCAACAACGACTTCCAGTACAATTTCGTTCTTTTAGAACATCAATATCCAAGATGAAGGCCTTCATTGCTATCCTTTTCTCCGCTGCGGTCGCATCTGCCGTTCCAACTGGCTGGGGTAAGTTGAAACAGAAATATTATTTTTAGTAATTGGATAAAAAATTGAAATGAACACAAAGTTTAAACAATTCTTTGTTAATTTTTGTAGGACAACCACCAGTACCACAGGTTGAGCTTGACTTGGCTGCTTCAGTTGCCTTGAGTGCAGAAGCCGCCGCTTCCGGAAGCCAGGCCATGACCGAAACTGTTATTGGAAATGCCGAAGACCCCGCCAGCGTTTCTTCAGTGAACGGTGTTTCTGCTGGAATTGGCCAGGGTGGAGATATTGTCCAAGTTGCCAGTGCTGACCTCAGTGGATCCGCCCCAGTCACCAGTACCGTTCAAGCTGTCAATGGCAACAACTATGCTGGTGCCAGCGATGTTCTTGTTGCCAACTTGCAGGGAGGCCAATCAGTTGACCTTACCAACGCAGCTGAAACTAGCTCTACAGGCCAAGGAACTCTTGACGCTGCTGCTTCTTCTGTCAACATTGTCAACAACCAGTAGAAATGCCAAATAGCAGTTGAATGTATTTAAATTATGAATATGAATACATAATTTATTGTTTTTAAGAAAAATAAAAAACATATGAATGAAAATATGACAAAATAATTTGCTTTTAACGAAACCATGCTACCAGTACCCGTCAACAACGTTTTGACATTTTTAAATACTTTACACAAAATACAAAAAGGATTTCTTGCGTTTCATCATATTATACGTTTTCCACACTAAATACTTAATAGGACCTCGGACTTAATTCTCCGAACGTGCTGGAACTATTTTGGAGCGATCATTACTAAGCAACAAATCACTCAAAACATTATGCCCCACAATGGACGTTGCCCGTGCCACACACAACGTAAAACGTACAAAATGCCAATGTCGATTATGGAAAATATTTTGGAAGTAGTTGATGTATCAAGTTTCCAGGACAGTGGAAGCAAGTTAGAATATTGGATAAAAATCATACATAACAAGTTTCCAACGTAACAAAGCCAAGGCACATCAAAAGTACCTTACCAAGCCACCCTTTTTATCGCCAGTAAAAGCATGGATGGTTGAATGGACAATGCAAAACCAAATTCCAACGAAGTAACCCTGAACCCAATCCCTCGTACTGCTATTCTCGGGTAAATGATTACAAATTTGAATTTGCGACTGAGTTTGTAGACTAGCGATCCAAGTGACAAAGGCGACCCCAGCTCTTTTATAAATGTAAAATTATATAAATTATATAAATGTAAAAATTGTAAAATGGCTAACTAACAAATATGTAATGGGTTTTACTGGTACTTTCATAGGTACATGGAACATGCTCCTCCATTTTCTGGAGAAGTATGTGTTAATGACCATTCTGAATTAATAGGGTGTAAACTTGATAGTACTAGTACTTGCAACAAACAATTCGGTACTAGTCAATCAGTGTTTTCATTTTTTAGTGACATGCACATAGCAGCACATGACCTCCCCGTTTCCTTCAAGGTACCTACGCAGTCGCCGTTAAAGATTATAAAATTCATTCCATGTACATGCGTACATCGTTAGATTAAAAACGTTTTTGAATGTGGTTTCAGGAAAGGTGAAAGGTTCATCGACATCAGGGAATTTCCATGTATTATATAGGGTGCCAGCCTAAATTTAGTTCTAGTCAACCTTGTACAGCCTGATTGATGTATTTTGTTCCTTATTAGCCTTATACTTTTAGGTAGTTGCCAGCGGTTTAAAAGAAACTCATTCTAGCAACACTCCAGAGAATTTTGTCATTTACCCCCGAATCCCTGACTAAACCAACTAGGCCGGCCCTTTCCTCGTGATACATTTTATAACAGAAAGAATGATTTCCCAACTATTCACAGTTTTTACTGCAACATCTCTGTTTGTGCTCAATGGAAACATACAAGGTAGAGCATAAAGTATTTTAATTAGTGTAAAATTTTAATACTCCCATAGTCCTATCATTAAGTTAATTAATGTTTAATAACATTTTATTTGTGTTTCGTAGTTAACGCATTGCCCCCGCCTTCTGGAGGATGGTCTCCTCAAAATAGTGCCCCTACTCTCCCTTCGATAAATGTCAACCTAACGAATGACTACATGTTCTCAACACTTGGTCTTACTGGAGGTGCTTCATCCAGTCAACAAATCTACGAGGGAGCTAATGGTAGCAGTAGTGCACCAGCGTCATTGTCTTCTTCCAGCAGCAACTCAGCAGTTCTTGGAGTGTCTGGAGCGACTGGGGCAGTAGCTGTAGTGGATGTTTCAGATCAATCTGTTGACACAATCAACTCTGTTGACGCATCTGCCGTAGCAGCAGGTACAGAAGGAGTAGATGCTGTTTTAAATGGAGTCAATGCTACTGTAGTATATTCCGGAGAGAGCTCGGTACCATTAGCTGGAGGTGTAACGTTTGCCGAAGCTGAGACAGAAGCTGAAATTATGGAAGCAGTTGAATAGAATCTTTAAGAACTTAACTGTATTTTAACAATGTTTGTTTACTGTAATTATCTGAAAAGTTGACTCTTTACTATTCTAAACTTTTACATTACATTGTGTAAAAAGACAATTAAAACAGAAACACTAATACATATTAGATTAGATGTTACAGTATGATATGCAGCATATCAAGTACTTATTTACCAATCACGACAATTCGACAGTCCCAATTAAATTTACATAAAATGCCTTGGGACCGTTTTGGTGGAGATAATTCCTGAATCCTGGACATAGGTAAAACTGCAGAATTGTTTGGGTCCGACATAATATCTGTGTCCGAGGCTCGCAGAGAATAAACAGGAACTTCCCATCCAACTCTTAAAGATGGCTGCAATTGTTAAAAGATCATTTTTTAAATAAAAATTGAAGTTTCATTAACACAAATATCAAATGTGAAAACGCTGTGTCGACTGTGTCATGTGCACTTGAATGACTCACCTCCTTGCTAGGATTTTCAATTAAAATCCTTCCAGTATACTTCGAAGCTAAATGATCCGGCCCAATCACTTTAATCCACCAGTAAAGCTTTTTGTCGTGTGCTCGACAAAACCTAATAAATACATGTCCGTCGTATTTCGTGAAAAATGGAGGCCATTCAGATTCTGAAAACAATTTGTAAGCAAAAATCGTTCAAAGCATATTCTGTGGTTTTATTCGGACTTTGACAAGATTTTACTCTTACCGCATTTCAAAAACTTTTCTCGTGACAGAGCATACCAATCAACTTTGTTAGCAATCCCAATTGACTCCTGCTGATCTCCAATAATCTTATGGACACGCAGAAAATGGTTCAAATAGTTGGAAAGCTTGATTGAAGTTGGGGGACACAACGGCGCTCTCTTGTTGAGGCACTGAACGGGCCTGAAAAGTGCAAATACAAAACATACCCAAATATAAACGAAAGGAATTGAACAATAGTTCGGAAACCACTTGTGTCAAATATACGTCCTGCTTACCTGTATTCGCACGCAACCTTATGTTCTTTAACTTGGTCCGGTTTACCTACGTATTGACACCCTTCAGATTGATTTGGACAACGAAGTTCTGGAGCAATAGACATATTATAGTCCACGATAATCGCTTCCACCATGAAGTTCCTTGAAGATGTCATAGGTCTTTGACATAATGCACAGATGACGAGTCGACGTGAGCATCCTTTACATACGCTGTGTCCCGCTTGGCAGTTGAATATTTCACCGGGTGGAACTTCGAAACAAACTGGACATTCCAAGTTTTGTCTGTAGACACTCAGGACAGGTTTTTGCCGATTTCCTGTATCCATGCTCCAAATAGTAATATGGCTAGATGTCCCTTTGAATTAAATGTCTCTTTCAAACGTCCTGGAATAAGAGCAGAGGGAGTTTGAGTTATGTCAGCACCCCCAACCAAGGTAATGGTAGAGTTTCTTCTGTTGTCGGTGTAAATGTTTTTTCTTACTTTTTCTTCCTCAATCCAATCAAATCAATTTCGATTTACAAATTTTTAACCGCTTGCTACAATTGCGTTTCAGCTGCAAACCGTTTGCTGTGCAACATATTCGAATTCAAACCTGACAAATGTTAGCACGTGGGATGTAAACAAAACAGCATGAGAAAGCGAGTGTTCTGTTGGATATGTTTTTCAGTTTATTATCACTATCACAAACGATTCGAGGCTGACGCTATGATGCAGTACGTCTCTGTACTTGGACAGTGTACAGTATGAAGAATGATCTTGCGATTGAAGAAGTCAAATTTTAATGTTAAGAAAAAATTATTACGAATGCATTCCTGAAGCAAAAATATTCAAATTGTTTTCTTATCACCAGACAGAAAAGTATCAGAAGCATGAAAGATATTCGAAAGCATTCAAAACCATCTAAAACGAGCTATGACAGAAAATAGTTCAGTACAGGGGTATCTTGAGAAATTATGTCAACATTACTTAAGAATTGTCTGGAAAAAATTGATAAAACCGATTATTCATGGTTATATTTTCATATTATATAATATATTCCGATTAAGTCACACAATGCAATAATGTTAAGATTCAAAGAGAATACATAAAACCACGATGTCCTCTCCCTGTTCAAGGATATGGAAGCGTTTAACCTTATTTCTTCAAATATGACTAAACTACGATATATTATAATATTATAAATAAAACCTCAACCATTACACAGCTATCTAAACAAACATTATCAATTATCAATCTATGCATACTAACAGTCTTTGTTAAAATCTCTCTGGAATCTGGAATATGTTTCAACTCAAGTATACCTTTCACAAATGTATCGACGCTGGTCGTCACAAGGTCTTGGTGTGAACCAAGTACTACGAGGAGTTGAACTACAATTTGGAATCGTTGCTCCGTGACCTTCTCTATCACAGTTTCTCCAAATAGCAATACAATTGTAGTTTGCGACAGTTGGAGAGTTCCCCTGTCCAGGAGACCAATCACCTTGGCATTGTGTTGGGTATGAAACAATCTCTTCTCCTGTCGACGCCCAATGTGCTTTAATGTTTCCAATACGATCCACACCGGATGTCCATACAAGTTCAGGAGAATTGCTTGCCGACTGCGTCTTCAAAAAGTATTTTTCCAGAAGTGCCACCTCGTCCAGAGTTTTGATTGCAGCTAAAGTCATGTTGTGTTCTTCATCATAGACAAAATTACATCCAAATCCAAGTGCGTAGTGAAATGATACTTTCTGGTTGAAACAAAATATAACGATTAGATCCACTTTTTTTTCAAGAAAAACTATTGATTATCTTGATTTGTGAAGCTCTTACCATGTTATCAGTTATATACAGCTCTTTATTCCCCGTTTTACCTATATAGACAAGACCCGGTAGGTCTAGTGGGTCATCTTTTGCCATCCCATCAATCTGGGGCGAAACGGGGTTTCCTAAGCAACAATTGGAAAACGCTGCCATTACCAGGAAAGCAATAAGGGAATTCAAGGGATGAGCCATCTCGACCAATTATTCAATTCAAAATAAGGCTTTGTTTTGTCGATCTTTTATTGGACCGTCTCTGCACTTCGGAGGATTCCTTTACAAGTGAGTAAAGCTTTAGCGGAACCGGTTTGTTTTATACTTGCTACTCGTGAAAATTCACGTGATGGTTGAAGCATAATATTGTGTTTGATATTAAAACTTGATGATGGAAATAATAATATGAAATATGCTTCCCTCCTAAATCACTATATTGACTTCCTCACGTAACTAATCAATTAGCGTCAATGGGGATTATTACAAGCTTTTGCGTAGTTCTTCCGTAAACGATTTTCAAGTGTTGATCGCATTATCATCTCAAGTGGAGAGAAAGATAAGATGGTACAAATATAGGAATTAAATTGAGCTTGGCATTTCTGAAATGGGCGAAACCACCAATAATATTGGCATTTTCCGTTGCAGTCCACATCAAAACAAACAAACCTGGATATTTCCCTGAAATGAAAACAAACGATTCGATACTGCAATCGCATTGCATAATGTTTACATATGAAAACATAGATATCCGGTGTCTCGTATAATATTATCAACAAAATTACACATGCCTCCTGTACCTGTAATATCCTCTATTTGTCATTGCATCGAATTTAAAATGGGTTGACAGGTATCAAAATATGGGATAATAAGTAAATATGAAGCCAGTATTCTGCCCGTGTCATGCAAGTGGACGAAAATAATTGGGTTGGACGAGATGACGAAGATGCATGCAATGGAATGGTTTTCACTGGTTAACTTTGAAACAACGGAACAGATAAAGATAATGTGTCCAACATCAATCCAAATTAGGAAATGTTTCACATTTACTTTATTCTTTGTCATGGACATTACTGAATGTGTCTGGACCTGGACAATCTTTGGTAACTTAAGGTACTTCTTGCATAAGTTTGTTTTTCCTTAAATAGCTTACATCAACTAAGCTTGCAAAGCCTAAACCCAGCTTGGCTCTGTGCGTAGAACAATCAAAAACAACGAAAATTAATAATACATAATACTTTTTAAACTGACAATTTAACAGACTCTTGCAAAATATCTGTTTTCATCTAATGTCTAAATACTTGTAAGGGTATATTAAAAACAGTTATTAAAAACTCGTTCATATCTACTAAAGCCTAGAAATTATATTTTGAAGAAATCTGTCACTATCACCTAGAAATCAGTCTAGATTTTGTAGGTGTTGGTGAGCGTACATTTACATACTCACTTTTAAAGCTCACAAAACCAATTAAAAATCAGTGATATACAATCTAGTTAAAAGGTCAGAGAAAGTGTACTTTACTGGCTCAATATAACTAAAACATCTTGACTATACCTCACCACATAACGCTAAACACTCTAGAAGCATAATTTACAATTGTTAAATGACGTGCGTACAAACTAAACATTTCTGTTAGCTGTTAGCTATACGAAAAGCTTACAGTGAGATCAATCGCAATGTGTGGACTTGTCATTGGAATACTGATTGAAGCATTTGTTCCCATGACTGTCGCCAGCTTCTTTGTTGCACCGCTCCTTATCGACGTGAGGGCCGTCACCCGCCCCTTTACTTGATATAGTAGCTTTCATTAACTGACTCGACAGTTCTAGAGTCTCCATCCACTTCTTGTAATCCGGAGCAATCGTATCCTCTTCGGGTTTTACAACACCGGGACTTATCTTTTCAGCGATGTCATTCACATCCACCTTCAAACAAGACGCCCGGGCGTATATTATAGCGCGGATGATGTTATCTCTCATCGTTATCACTTTGTGAGTCAGGTACACGTTTTTCTCATCCCACCAAATTACGTTTGTCACGATCTAGATTAGAAAGTATCAACAAAAACTATAAACAACCACCAACTTCAAACATAAGCATCAAGAATAGATAATATTTTACTACCTTATATCTTGAAAACACCGGAAGTGGAAGTCGATATCGTATAAAACTGGAACTGAGCAAAACCATTCCTCCACGCCGCATCGTTTCCTCCAAGAATCCAGACCGAGTTCCATGGTCAATCCTAGCAAAGTCCACTTCCCTCAGGAACCTCGCATTGTTCATGTGCGTTAGCAGGAAATCGATATCCGTTGTAATCACAAATCCTACACAAGCAAGTCATTAAAACGGTTACTGAATTTGTAATAAACTTTTTATTCCAATCTTTTATAATTCTTTTCCTCCTTACCATAAATAGTTGACGGATCCAAGAACCCAATTTTCTTCCTTGTCTTCGCACAAATAACTGTAAACACACTTCTAATGAAGTAGTTGACATCTATCAAGAAATACGCAGGAAAAAGAATACAAGCAATTGTTGCAAACCACATTGTTTTAACCACCCTCCAACCCTTGTTAAAGCTTTCAAAACTGACTTAAAAACTTCAAATACTTATCGTAAACGCTAATGACTAGACACTTTCGTTAAAACCGGTGCTTTTCCCTTGATCTCCAGCCAACCTTAACCTACAACCGGGTGATAAATAGAAGACAGCAGACTACTCAGAAAAATATTATCATCTTGAAAATCTATACTGCAGCTCTATAAGAAAAAACACACCTCGCACTTCTCAGCTTTTCTTTCTCGTGAAACTTTTTTTTTTATCTACTGCATCTTGTAAACAGAAGAGAATGCACAAAACTCGAATCAAACCGCACAGTCAGATGACGGTCAAAAAGTAAAACTGGACTGTGGTTTATGTAAACAGAAAGCTGAAAATATCGATTTCTTGACTTGTTTCGTGGAAATTGCAATGAATATTTTATATTTTGATTTCCTCTGTTTACAAACGAGATTCAACATTCAACTATGAAAAGGATTCAAAGCAAAGATTTACTCATGTTAGAAAGAAAACTGTTCTAAAATGTTGAGGACAATCGACAGGAATCACGCACAAACCGTGAAAAAGCGGTTGCGTGAAGACATGCTCATGTTGTAGATTTTAATGACTGAGAAAAATGGCTGCACACGCTTCAAGGAGTATTTTTATGAGTTTTCTACATTCATATTTTAAAAGATTCGTTGAGTGTTCGGCTTTTGGAGGTTTTTTATTTCCTCGGCTTCTTGCAAAAGCGTCATGCAAGAGTTATGGAAGAGTACGGCTATGATTTTCATTTTTCAACTATATTTTCCAACTGGACTCTGAAGTGCATTATGCAATTAAGCTTTTGAATAATTGGGTTGTAAATAAGAAGAGATAATTACATGAAATGAACCTGAGATAGGAGAATCCAGACATTATAGTCTGTGACTAATACGGATAGAATACGTGAGAAAATGGTTGTTTTATTAGGTACTTCCATTAGACATTTTACTGGATTAGTAAGAAGCTCGTCAAGTTGAATTGAAATTGCATAAAAATTATAAATGATCGGTATTATTAACGGTATTAAACGAACACTGGAGAACAATATATCGTATTGTTAAATGTTTGTCCTGTTCAAAGATACTATAATTTATAATATTGAAGTTAACAATGTATAGATTATACGTTTACACCCTGTAGATCCGGTAGTTTTTCAACAAGAATAATATTTTGTTTTGTTAACAACTAATTTGTCGCAGCGGATGTGTTTGTTGAGCTACTTGGCGCAGTGTCGTCGATACCGTTGCTTTCAGGTGAAACTTCGGCAGAGTTTGGAATACTGCTCCCTGGAGAAATGGAGCTTCCCCGGACGATAGTTTCACCTTGAGGTGTTATTTCAGGAACAATTATAGTGTTGGGCGGAACTGGCGATATGTTTTCCTCAAGGGGCGGATCGCTGCTGACCAAGTCTTGTGGTATAGTAGGAGGGTTATTGACAGACGCGGTGTCTTGGAACATTGTGACGATACCAACAACAACCATTACTGCCATCCCTCTGTATGATACAAAATTGAGGAGGGTTTATAAATGAAATATTATTGTGTAGTACTGAATATTCACTGTTAAATTAATATCTTACAATGCTGTAAAGCCAATGACCCAAGGCAGCCTTTCATTTTTTGCTTTTTTGATCCTGAATGAAAGCAGCGATCGTTTTTTTCTTTTTCCACTCACATACCCCACGGATGTCGTTCCAGGAGGGTCCAGGTCCAGGAGCAAAGGCGAGTTTTCGTCAACAACTAAAAACCCTCCGTGTTCGTCTGAACTGTCATAATTGTCACAAAGCATTTCTGAATGATCTGAAGAGTCACTGGATGCGGCGAGGAAATGACAAAGCTGATTGCTCTAAACCGTCACTACTGACAAATGTTAAATGCATTTATGACTAGAATTAGAATGCGTTACTCAGCAGCACGTATAAAGAATGTTTTGTGAAAATCTATATTTTAGATATTGAAGGTATTCCTAATAGGAAACAAAAACTCCTGTTCACGCTAAATTCTATAGAATTTCAGTGCGTTCTTATACAAGAATGTGTATCGCTTTTCCGAACCAATTGTGTCCAGTTAGGTTTCTCCAGCGTATGCATGCTTAAAAATGTGAAAAAAGAAGGAGGCACGTTTGTGAGCACATTTACATATACCTAATATTTTTTAGAGCTTTACAAAAGCTGCTATTTAATAGCAGCGAACAGGTATGGATGGAAGCGGAACGTGAATAGAAGAATCGACTTGCAACATTACAAAGTTTATCGCAGATACTTACGCTACGCTCATGCGATGTAATGGATATGGAGAATAAGAAGACAACAATGTGGTCGCTTAGGGCTTCTCTAGGTCAGCAAGGCCGGCTGGAGTTTTAAGATGCAACGAAGCTGGGAGATGATCACCGAGATTACATACTTGAATGGCTGCTTGGATGGATAAAAATTTACATTCAGTACTAGTTTTATTCATAAAAATGTATCCCCGGAACAGGTTTTTTTGTAGTAGAGCAATAAAACGATACAGAAACATGATTTCACGTGCATTTTTACGTCTACTCTTGTGTCATTCAATTAATTGAAAATATACATGCTTGGAATATCTGATAATCCATGGTTGCATAATAATCTTATTAGAACTTTTGTGACGAGGATTATGTAAAAGGTTTCCGTTCATGATACTGGTAGTACGTGGTAGCACAGTTATATTATTTTAATCTTCCAAAGCATTACCTGTCAGCGAATAACAACTAACACTATTGCATTGTCAACTTTCACTTTTACAACCGTAGTTGTAAATTCAGAACGACTTCATCATGCCATATAATGCAGTTGACTCAGCGCACTCAACATGATCTTTAACCAAGGCGTAGCAAACCTCCGAAATGTTTGGAAACCGACGATTACTTAAGGTAACTTACCTGGGTATCCATGCCGCTGTTTACTGCAGGGCTTCGTTAAAGCATAAAGTTTTAAATCAATGTATATATTAAAGAGATATTGGTGAGACCAAACAAATAAACACAAAAATCATCGGTTTCCGTAACTTTCGGCCAAATGCACTTGGTTTGAAACTCTATATATTAAGTTTATCCTCTTTGTCTTTAACATTTTCAAGCTACTAATAAGTTCTATTTATCCCTGTTTGGTGAATTTTACTCATTCATCATTGTGGAAACAATTTCATGACTATAAAATTCAGAACTGTAATCATACTACTGCGACAGTGTAAACTACAGTTACTCTAATCATAAACTACGTAATATAATATGTAAAATGTAGAAAGATGTTCTCAAGTAACCCCGAAAGAATTAACCCTTAATTTACTCAATAGCAAATATTTAACACACGACATGTTTTTTGAAAGCTACATATATCTAATTAATAATTAATTTACCAATGGGTCTTGGTTATGGATAGGTTAGCAGCATCTGAAATAAATGCATCCATTATCTAATAATAATAAACCGACAATCGAAATATAGAAAAGTGTCGGTAGAAGGTAGCATTTCAATAGAAAAGACATTTGTCGAAGAAGGCTTTTTTTTTTAAATTCACGAAGCTTAATTTTACTGTCAATTAATTAGCAATTGTTATCGATTTTGACGCTGCTGCAATGCTATAACTTAATCAGCTCAAAGTGCTCTATTGAGATGGCGAATAAAAAAATTTG
>JAAXOA010000838.1:0-19106 GCA_036561885.1 Salina celebensis
AGTTCCTGCTCGTTGCAAATGCGGAAGGAGGCGACATTTCTATGCCGGATGCACTACGTCGGGATCAGTTCTTGCTCTGGGCTAATGGACTGACCCACCGGCAAACGCCGGCTTGGCTTGGGTTACCTACACACGCCGAAAAAGTTTTGCTAACTAACAGAGGAGCCGAAATGGTCAGCAAGCTTTTGAAAATGCAGGTGATTGAGGATGATGAAGACTTAACAGCGAAAGACCCAACTGGGGATATTGAGGGACATGTGGGAGCTCCTGCTTGGATGAGAACACTCCGAGTTAGTGCTGAAGAATGGCTGAAACTTCTTCCTGAGAAACTGGCACCTTTGAGAAGAACTGCGGACAACATCAAAAGACCGTTGTACAGGTTCTTCGAAAGAGAGGTCAGCGCAGGTGTATCCATTTTGGATACGGTCACGCGCGATTTGACATCTGTAATTTCTATATGCCAGGTACGCTTTAACAAAGGATATTAGACGGCCCAATTGATCATTTCAGTAATAAACTAAATACTTAATTGTTTTTATTATTAAACTGCAGGGCGAGAGAAAACAGACAGCTTATCACCGCAAGCTTATCTCTGAGCTGGTGCGAGGTATTATTCCAGAGTCCTGGGGCGGACGCTACTCTGTACCAAGAGGCTGCACCGTAATCAACTGGATCAACGACTTTTCTACTCGGGTAGAGCAGTTGATTTCCATCTCGCAAACTAGTTCACGTGAACGGTGCAGAAAGCTTGGAAATGCAATCAGTTTGGCTCGGTGGACTGTTCAATCCAGAAGCGTATTTTACAGCTACAAGACAATGTGTCGCCCAAGCAAACGGCTGGTCTATCGAAGAACTCATCTTGGATATTCAGGTTGCAGGAACAAAGCCACAAAACTTTGTTTTGTCTGGATTGAAACTTCAAGGGGCTGTGTGGAAGGATGGATTACAATTGTCTGCTGACGTTTTGAGCGATATGCCAAGCGTTGCTTTAACATGGGTCAAGGTGGATCCTGCAGTTAACATTCACGATGGAAAGATTTACTTGCCAGTTTACCTCAACTCAACACGTGACGACCAACTTTTCACTGTTGATCTGAAGATTGTTAACAAACAAGATAAATACAGCTTTTACGAAAGGGGCGTGGCTATTTTAGCTTCAACTTTGACGTAAACTGGTACCGTTTACAGTACGGATGGAATTGTAGTCAGCGTTTTTGGTGATGGGGACTGGGGCTTTATTAAGTATAAATTAGACTGCTTTAAACATTCTATTCGCATGTTATGTGCATTTTTGTCATTTGTTATGTTTGATCAGTTATATGCATTAAATAAACACAAACTGAAACCTTTAAACTTAAAAGTAACTGTCGTTGTTGATTTATTAAGCAAACTCAAAAATTAATTACAATGATGCAACAAAACGAGAACCATGAGAAAAGGTCTGTTAACATGACCAGCCTAATAAACATGTATGCACTATATGATAACTGATTGATTGATATACCAGGAGTAAGCAAGTGTTTAATCTACATTAAACCATTTCTCTTAAAATCAACTTAATTCGGTGGTTAATTCAAGAACATAAAACTAGGTAGAAAGTAAGGCCACTTCGCTTCATTAACTTCATATACAAAATTACTTTCCAGGCAGAACTAAAAATTTACAATCGAAAGTCAGTTTTAAGGTAACAGAAGATGGTTCTATAACGCATGTCAAGAAATATAATTTCATTTGAAATCTACTCTATGTACCAGTATTTAATGTAGCATTAACATTATACTTTCTCGATAAAAATATATAAAATTTC
This sequence comes from Salina celebensis, assembly GCA_036561885.1. NCBI lineage: Eukaryota > Metazoa > Arthropoda > Collembola > Entomobryomorpha > Paronellidae > Salina > Salina celebensis. The sequence continues at coordinate 1,808 of JAAXOA010000838.1, forward strand.
ACCGGCCAAGTCGCGAAGAACACTAGTTCATCATTGTTTCCAACTAGACCAATTTTCATCTTCATTTTTCCAAGTTACAACAGGTATACAGAGAAGCTTGCTTATTTTCCTGAAAAACCAGGAACCTTTCAGCGTCTTCCAAAGGCTCCTAATTCGATAACCTGTAGATCAATACATACAATTTTTGAAAGGCGACAGTACTTTAGTAATAGTATATCTCAGATGATGCGATGAATGTCAGGTCAATTACGACGTGATGGTTTTTCTGGCGATTTGTCTGCATTGTGACTGGACCGGCGAGATGCATGATGAGGGCTTCTGCTTCTAGTCCGCTTTCGAGATGATGGTCCCTTAGATTTGCCCTTTTTAGGGCGGGTTTTGGACCTGCTTCGACTTCGAGCACGGATATTCTTGTCTTTGTCTTTACGTGATGAGGACGACGTGCTTTCCGTCGTTGTTCGTCGGGAAGAGGTGCAGGACGAGGCAACGGGTGAGTTGGGCTGTGGGGACTTGGAATGAGAGTTCCTACTACGCCTACGTTTCTTGTTGCTGTGAAGGCTAGCTTGACCACTGTCTTCGCTGTCGGTGTCCGAAGAGGAAGCGCATGATTCAGAGCTCGAACTGGAGCTGGAAGAACTCGAAGAAGAACAGCTTGAGCTATCGGAGTAGATGCCAGTGTGTTTTGAAAGGTCCACGCGATCCGCCTCACGAGCCAGCTCCGGAAACTTTGACTTCAAAACTGAATGCCATTTCTTGGAAAGCTTGGGACGGCCGCGGACAGTTTTATGCCAAACAATTGGGAAATTGGTTTGAGAACAGAAGTTTTGGGTAACTGCAACAGTAGTGTCGAGGTTGAGAACAACGTGCCACCAGCCTCCAGGCACAAAAACAGTCTCTCCTGGTCCTTGAACGATTTCCAACTGAAAATTAAGTAGAAAAGATGAAAATACCATAAAAGACATAATGAAAAAACAGTTAAATAAACAACATCTTACAGGTTTGTACTTCTCTGGCCAGGAAGGCAACTGAGTCCTTGGGTAAATTATATTGAACCATGTGATAGCTTCGTCCTGCTGCTTCCCACCCTCCGACCGTGTTACTTTGATAAAGTTCCTTAGGCGTATCGGTAGGGAATAGGCACCAACGTTTGTGTCCAGAAATGAGGGCATTCCAGGCACTTGTTCCAAGAGGATCTATGTGGATCCCTGTACCACTTCGTGAAGGACCCATCACAATCCATCTGTATGGAGGACGTCTTTTCTCCCCCGCGAATTGGAACAAGTCATCGCGGAAATAAAGGGGAATATCGTAATCTTCTAACAGCCGTTTTCTCCGAGGATGTTCTCCAAAGCTCGAGTCAAAAATGTACAAAGGGCTATCGTCTTTCGTAGATTCCATGTAATCGACAAAGTACTTCATCTTGATTTTGACACTATATCCGTCGTCAGACTCGCCACACTTGAAACGCTGATTCCGGTACTTCTTTGACAAGCGCTGTGGAAATAAATGCTATTAATTAATTTCTCCCGCAAAGAAAACAGCATCCTGAAATATTCCATGTATTACGTATGGTGTCCATTTGTATTTAGCCTTCCATTCGTCAGTGCATCCTAAAATGACCACAGGTTTGTACGGTTTTTCAAATTTTTCGATGAATTCCTCCGGCGATACGTCATTCACATGAATTCTCTCCACTTCCGGTGACTGTTTCACATTCTCAGGGTTCACATTAAATCTCGCAAAATATTGTAACTCAGTCCAGGCACCTTTCGCTTTGTTCAACTCTGCCAAAATTAACAAACAAAGATTGTCGTTTATATTCCATTANTGCCAAAATTAACAAACAAAGATTGTCGTTTATATTCCATTACGCAAAACTTCCTTTCCCTGATCACATTTCAACTTTCCCCTTACCTGGTCTCGCTTTCTGTTTAGCTTCTCGCACACGTCTCCTTGTTCTCGAGTCAAGGCCAGGGTCATCATTTGGATCCCTATCACTTTCCGGTGAACTTTCCCTTGACCTATCCTCCACCGAATCCACACTCTCTCTTTCCCTCCTCCTAATCATTTTCCCTGTTCGTCTTATCACTCCTTAAAAACTTTCCTCTCTTATCAAAAAGTCTATGCACTTGTCTTCTTCAGGTCCCAAAAATAGTTAGAAACTTCCCTTAAAATATCAGTCATCCAATGTAATTAGTCCCTATCATTTCACCACGGCCTGCTTTCTTCTCCCCCAAACCTACAAATTAAAATCCCTTCTTCCTTTAACTACTTGAATCTTTAAAAGGTCATTGACTCCAGTTCATCATCATTATCTTTCCCCTACCTCGTTTCTCCACAGATTTGAAACAGACCAACAGCACCATTCACTACCACACTGTACAAGAGTACTCGCAAAACTGACAGCCAACTGGCTCACATTGTGTTCAGCCACACATCTCCCGAAAAAAATGTATTCTGTAAAAAGGACAAGCTTTTAAACAGAACAGCAGTGTACACGTACACCATGAAAATTCCGTAATAAAAATGTAGAAAACAGAATTGTTTAGGAAGGGAAAATGTTTTGATAAGATACTCTGGCAATGGATATGGTTGGTGTAGCAAGTTTTAAGAAACGAGAGTGGGGTGTAGTGCGAGCTTCTAGAGCTTTCACGCGGTGGCGGTACGTGAAGCCGACTTCTATCGGTTTTCCGTCAACTCTATTTTTAAAAAAGAAAAATGATTTACATGGAATTGCATATCGTTGTGCATTTCTGATGTAAAATAAAACTAGTTTAAATTTTTAATTCTTCATACTAAAAATTGTAGAATGAATTCCATGAATTGTAACATTAGTCGTCGTAGTTTTGGTGGTGGTAGTATAGATTTTTAGGGGCCCGGTAAGTCCAGTTCCACCAAGTTGGGAACATCTTCCGCAGCATCTCGTGCGCTGGATAACCACTTTCAAACAATTTTTCCATCTCATTGAGTTCCGTCTGTTGTCGTCTCGTGGTGTCGCTCGACTATCTAAAAACTAAGCTATCATCAATATTATCTTCTACCAAAACTATAGATTTCTCTTCAAAGCCAAAGCTAAGAGCCAAGCAGAATGTTTTTAATCCCTCTACCAAAAATGCACACGCTTTTAGTTATTTATCTCCAAACATTCTCTCATGTTTTTTTTTCAGTAACTAAATTACAAACCGCCATTTTTTAATGAAACATCCTCTTTTCCAGTTAGTACCTACTGTATGCAAAAAAATAAGATAACAGTTTTAACATAATCATATTTCTCCCTCTCTTTCTTTGAAGAAAAAAATATCCTCACTTTTCTTCCATCAATTTCCAACCAAAAAAATTCCCCCGGGGACTGTAGTACTCTTCATCCATTTCAGTTTTTAACAAAACCATATCTCCCAAGCTTTTCTACATTTTTTTTTGCAATCTCATCACATTATTCAATAATTTTATTATTCTACCACCACCACAACTATCAATATATTTTTTCATCCCTCCCCTTTACTTTCCCCGTCATTTTTTTTCTTACAATTTTTATTTGTCTAAAGAAACAACCACCACAAGACAAGACTCTTGTGAGTGTTTGTGTTTCAAAGAATATAATATTTTTTGTGTTGTTGTGTTGTTGTAACACAAAAAAAAAGTTGAATTTATTAACACTCTTCTCTCTCCGTTCTGTCCACTCATCAGAGTTTTTATCGTTATTCCTTATTTTTATAGAAAACTTCGTCGCTGTCTTGGCTGTGTGTGTAGCTGGCTTCCATTTTATATTTTTTTCGCTTCTCACAGTTCGAGTCTTGTGTACAGCTGCGAAAAACGCTTTTTTTTCTACGTCGGGCGTCTCTCGTACGTTTAGAGAGCAGTGCATGGGCAGAGAAGAGAGAAAAAAGCATTTTTTTCGTGTTTCTTTTTGGTGGGGAGCTTGTGTGTTTTGAGCTGGGCTTTTTCTGAGCGGACTCTTCTCGTCTGTAGGAGTTGGTTGTTTGGAAGGAAGGAGAGAGCGGATAGTGCGAGTCAACTACTCAGAGAGTGAACATTAGACGCCATTTTTTACCAGCTCGGGAATAATTTTTCAGGTAAGGAATTTATATTCAGTGGAGAGTTAAAAGTGTGGTTAATTTTTTCGTGAAAATTGCGAATTTTTTGGGGTCAGGGTTAAGGCAGGAAAAATTTGGAAAGGTGACGGAGAAGTGGACGAAATTTATTTTGAAATGTTGGAATAAAATAGATTTTCGGTTGAGAGTTAGAGTCAGGGAGAGAAGGAAAGGATGGGAAATATTGAGTCTGTAGGAGAGGAAAAAGTTGTACACAAAAAAAATATGTTGAAAGCGTAGTTGTATGAGAGAGAGAAAGGAAAAAAAAGATAGCTTGGTTTTTGTGGGTCTGATAAAATAAAGAAGAAAAATACATCTTTATTTACGGGGTATTCGCGTTGTTGCCAGTCGAATTTTGAGTGTGTTACCATTCGGATATGTACGACGGACAGGACCGAATTTGTAGATGAAATTTATTTGAGGTGGTGGAACTTAGGAAAGAGGTGAGGTGGAGGTGGTAGAAAGCTTGGGTTCAATGTATGGGAATTGGGATGGGGGGAGGGATATGGCTGGATGGAAGTCGTGGCAGTCGGGAGAAAAAGGAATCAATTAGAAAAATTGGAACCAATGAGAAATTTAATAAATGAAAGGTTAAATGAATTTAGAAATTTGCAAAGAAATGAATAGATATTAATGGTGCGTAAGAGAGTAGCGTCTTTTGGAGGAAGCGAAATGTGGGGTAAGAAGGTGCTTGACGTACGGCATTCTGCGTGAAGTTTCGGCTGATTAGTATAGGAAAGCGGGCTTTCGCGCCCGAGTCTTTATTAGGGGTGGTCGGTCGGAAGCTTGAGAGAGAAATAGACAAGATTTACTATTACGTTGATGTAACTGTGTAGGATTGGGGTAATGCGAGATTATATGAATTCAGATCTTCCAATTTTAATCTATTTTGTATTTTTGAACAGGGATTTGCGAAAGACACCGGTGAAAAGCAAAATGTCTGACGACGCTGGAGGTGAAACCAAGAAGGGACGTGGTCGTCCACGTAAAACTTCCAATTTTAATCTATTTTGTATTTTTGAACAGGGATTTGCGAAAGACACCGGTGAAAAGCAAAATGTCTGACGACGCTGGAGGTGAAACCAAGAAGGGACGTGGTCGTCCACGCAAAGCTGACGCTGGAGGTGATGTGAAGCCAAAAGTTGAGAAACGCGGACGTTCGGATGGAGACGCAGGTGGTCCACCAGCCAAGAAAGGACGTGGTCGCCCTAAGGGAACTGCTGGCCGTAGGAAGAAGGCTAAGGCAAAGACTCCCAAGAAGGTATACACCACAGTTGGAAAGTAGTTAATTACGTTACTGAATAGTACAAAAACTAATCTGACCGTTCACTTTGTATCAAACATTAGGGCCAGGGTAAAAGCGGAAGCGGAGGAGGTGGACGTGGTCGCCCCAAGAAGGCAGCAGCCGCAGAGGAAGCCTGAAAAGTCAGAGCAGTCCAGCGGAGCTGAACAGGAAGAGGGAGATGACGAGTAAACATCACAACGCGACAAATTTCTTCTTTTTTACATTGAGAGAGTTCACATTTTTGTAGGTCAGGTCAAACTTAATTTAGGACTATAGATGTTAGATTGAAGACCGAAGAAATGTTAATACATATGCACACTCGATAAATTTTTAAGAAAATCTGTAGACATCATATTGTTAAGCGCTGAGAAATTGTATGAATTGTTTTTCTATCGTTCACTTTACCTAGTTTTGTTTGACAATTTTTTTGACTAATTTTGACTATCAGTTGTAATTTTAATTAGTATGATTTCGTTGTAATTCTCCGCAGACCCCTCTACGGATGATGTTCAGCAATATTTACATTTACTTTTAACAGATGCTTTTAAGTTTGAAATGCGAATGTTTAAGTTCACATGGTATGTTTGTTTGTTTTCTAGTAGACTGTTAGTTAATTTTGGAGTGTTATTGGTTAAATATGCAAACGAGTGAAATAAATGTACAAGAAATATACATATTACATTAATTACATTTACAATTTTACAAGAAACTTGATGATATTGCCAGTCACAGAGAGTCAGCAAAAAATGTTTTATTTGTTTGTACCGAAATTTTCCCGATATTTATTATTTTCTGAATGAAATCTTCTGTTGATTTGATGGCATTTTATATTAATATCTCCAGTAATGATCTGTGTATCGAAACAAGTGTTAGTGTTAGGTTTGTTATTCGATGAACCTGTCCCAATACTTCACTCCCGAGAGATTCCTTTTTTATGAAATCCACAGGATAAATTGCGAGGTACTTATTCTCAAGTATTTGTTAAAGTTTCAATAAAAATCGTAAATAAAGAAAAATGACGGTGACCAATAATATTTAAGGATCCAATGACGAAGTTATTTCATTAGCGCAGAAATAAGAAAACAACATAAAATGTATATTTGTAAGTTGTAAGCATCGATGATGACATCCTCAATTCAGTCTTTTTTATTTAGCGTTCCATTCTATATTCTTTTCCTCACCAAATCTTATCATTTTACACATATTCCATATTTTTTAGCATAGGATTTTTAAAACCATACATATTCTTAGTCGTACACATGAATCTTACGTTATGTACAACAATCTTTTTTTACTTTAATAATTCAGTATAATTTTTCAAAACATGAAGGTATTTTATGTTTTTAACCATAATGATAACTTATTTAAATGTCAGTACACAAGATTCACTGGTTAATTTAGCAGCTTTTTCTGGGAAATACATTTTAAACGATCAAGGTAAAGTTGGAACATGCGCAGTTTATCTGTTTCCGCATTATTGAAAAAAACGATATCTTTCCTCGCAAGAGACTTCAAGTATTTAATTCTATACCAATTGAGAGATATTAAACGTGGCAGGTTTTTTAATGCACTTATGACATAATCAAATCAGTAATTAGAACTTTATCCACATTCAGGAAGAATATCCAGTAATTTACACATACAACATAAGAGCAGAAAGATGGAAAGTATAATATTTTGATTCTATGATAGGGAAGATCTAATTTTGACAGATTTTTCAACAAGTCTTTTAAAGATTATTTTAACCGGATAAACAGACGATTCTACTTTTACGTAAATTTTACTCGCTGTTGTTTCCAGAATATAACATTTCATAGAGTTTTTTTCTGTTTGAGAATATATAATGATACATATTTTGGTAAGAATTGAAATTCTCGATCTCTTTTTTTCACTATTAATACATAACCAATTTTCAAATCCAAATGGGAAGTTTTTCTATTGCAATAAATTACCTACTCTATTAATAAACATTATAGGAAACGTTACGTCAGGAGGGTGAGTGGGGCACTTTTTATTTTTATTTATTTTATATTTTTTTAGTTCACGCAATTTGCATTGTTTGTAATATTTCCACACAGTAAAAATCATCATAAGATAACGTTATCTTCAGCAGAGCTCCAATAAAAAAGGGTTTCTTGGTTTTATGCATAAATTATTTTTTTGAAACTTTCGCATTATAAATAATGCGTGTTTTAAAGTTTCAATCCATAATCGTACAACCAATTTATTATAACGCAAGTTGCTTACAGGTCCCTGATACTAGATACTTTCCCTAAGAAAGGATGGAACCCACACTTAAAAATTAACTTGTCGGATGGGCTTTTTACTTATTTACGTAATATTGTTTTGTTGATAAAATGACTATAAATAGTGATAAAAAAAGGATGGAACCCATACTTAAAAATTAACTTGTCGGATGGGCTTTTTACTTATTTACGTAATATTGTTTTGTTGATAAAATGACTATAAATAGTGATAAAGCAAATACATACAGTAAAATGTGGTCAAGTGTATGTAATTATAAATGTCGATGTTATCAAATAACATGGCGAAAGATTTAGCATTACATAACTAGTGATATGACGATGGATGACTAGCCATTGTGTCACTTCCTCTCTTGTTTCTCAATCGTGAGGACGATTGACTAAACTGACCCTTCGGTGATTGACACAAACCGTCTAAAAAGACGAAGCAGAGCAGAAACTTAAAACATTATTTCTAGTGATTTTTCTTCAGTCAGAAGCAACGGTATTAACGTTTAAAGAGTTATCTATGCAGACCTTACCTAAGTACATATAAAAGCTTTTGTTCATCTGAATGCGTATAATATGCTAACATTTAACAATTCAATATATTATGTTGAATGCATACTTTAAAATAAAATAGGATATACATACTAAAATGCAAGTAAAACTTGAATATTGAATATGCAAAGGTTGGCTAAGGGTAATCTACTACAGAATATCTTAACTAGATCAATCATAGCACAAAAATCATAGTAATCTCAGTTTAATCACTTTCCATGTTTTCATTCATTATAACATGAGTCAGTTTATACCGTAAACATACAAAAAATGCATTTAAACCCATCAACAGAGAGACTTCAAATATGAAAGTTTCACAAATACCCAAAAGAATATTAGGCTTATTTAGGACAAAATGCAAAACAGAATAGCACATGTGCATCCTTTTACCAAAGACTTCCGGAGTTCTGGTGACAGCGAATCCCATCTGCAAAACATGCTTTTAATGTTTTTTTTTACTTAAAATTCATTTTTCCAGGTTGGACACCTTTCATCTATCAACAAGAGCACGTCAGATCTTTAAAAATATATATTCATAATAGATAAATATATTGCACCTTCATAAACCTGCTTTACTTAATTCTTAACTCATCGGTCATTCTTTTTAGTCATCTTGGTCATGAATGTTGTGTAACACCTATAAAAGTAACCTAAAGCTCATTTTGCTACACATTAAAATGTGATTCATCACTAATGCATTACATTTTGCAGACGAATCAGTTGTAATTAATTAAGCTAAACTGATATTTCCAGATACTATAACAAGTAAAGATAGTTTAGTACAATTGAATATAGTATTGAATTTAGTACAATTATAGTAATATTCATCACAACAGGAGTAAGGTAATGACGCGACAGCTATTTATTAGCGGATTAAAGATTTAAATGATTTTTCTTTGTCGTAAAAATTTTCTATTCCACATGCTCCATGCAAAATGTTTATTCTGAATCCATAGACTCTTTAGTGTTAATTGACCAAACCTTAATACAAAGCGTATTTATCACTGCTGTTGAGTGTGCTGTGAAGGAACAGCTGCATTGGGGGAATATTGATTTCCCCCGTTCGATGATTGATTTCCAGCGGCCTGCATGTTCTGCTGAAGAAGGAGCTGGTGATGAAGGTATTCCGGAGGCAACATAGGATTTGGAGTACCTCTTTCGCTAGCCGACGGATGAACCGATTGGGCATACTGCCACTGGGCCGGTATTTGAGGTGCTGTACCGTAATGCGGACCTCCGGGGGCTGTTTGATGATGGTACAAAAGCTGGGATGGGGGTCCAGGTGACATACTTGGGTGTACAGGCATAGCATAACGTACGTTCTGGGCAACTTGTGCGTGAGCAGGCATCAGCGTTTGCATTCCTAATGAAAATCGTGAAAATCCATTGCAATTAAAATCTAGATACTCATTTCCATTACTATGAAAGATTGAATACATCCAACACATTGAAAGTAAAGACATTCCACATCAATTGAAAATCTAGTGTGATCCTAACCAATGTATCCTTGCGGAAAGTAGTATCCAGGGGCGTGGGAAGCATATGCAGCAGCAGGATTTGCGTAGTGACCTCCTAACTGCTGTGCAACACTAGGTGGCAAAGGTTGTCCAAAGGCTGGTGCTCTTATAGTAGCATACGGTGAAGGTGCAGCAAACGCAGAGTACGCAGACGGATCGTAATGCGTTGGAATGCCCATTTGTGGATGTGGCATTAGAGGGACTCGTGTTGGTGTGTCTGGTGTAGACCCTTGGCCACCTTTAATGCTTCCACTTACACTGTACTCTGGACTTTGGGCGGATAGTTGCGAATTTCCAGAAATTGATGGAGCTGCTGTGATGGTCCCACTGCTCGACGGATTTGTGGAATGTTGTGTTGAATAGTCTCCGGGTGGCAGTGGCGACACGGCCGGTGGAGGGGCAGGAGTGGGGGAAACAGTGGGTGAAGGTGTTAAGCTACTACCCTGTCCATCTAAGCCCCTCAAGTTCTTCATGTTCTGAAGATGTTGTTGAAAACCGGAAGTATTGAGTGGCAGTGTAAACCCATGTCCTAGACTGCTTCCGGGCTGGTGATTTTGAGGCAACTGTTGTAAAGCTTCTCCGAGATTTTGGACACTACCTGGTGGATAACCTGCATAACCCCGGGAAGCCGCAGCTGCGACAGCAGCTTGTTGTTGCATATGCATCCCGATAGCGGCTGCCGTTGGTAAAAACGCGGTTCGACTGGTACTGGCCGCTCCATAGGGACTAACCATGTGGGCGGACCCTGGATTTCCAGGATGGACGTTAGGTAAGGTGTAGTACTGTGTTTGTCCTGGTGACCGATGAGGTTGTTGTGATTGTTGCGCTGCGGCTGCTTCCTCAGCCGCTGCTGCTAGTACAGCCGCCGTTGCTAATCTAGCTTTTCTTCGCTTAAGGAATAGGTCAAACTCCAGTCTGTGTCTAGATCGCATGTCATCCTCTTCCACCTTGTGCCTGGAGCAAATAAAGACATAATTTTATTCCTGTTCAATAAAGCAGACATATACATTTAAAAGAACGAAGATTACTAACCGTTCTAGTAAATCTTGGTACTCGGGCTCCATTTCGTACGATCGTCTTCTCGTCCTTCCGGTTTCCCTTTCAACATCTGCTTCTTGGTCATCCTCACCCTTCGTGAAAAAAAGGAATTAATAAAAATTGGTGCTTTCAAGGGGCCTCGAATACATAATTGAGCAATCGAAATATAATACAAATGAAATGAATTCATAAACATGCAAATTCCAAAACAAATAGATAAAGAAAGAAGAATTGGTTGAAAAGCAAGACAAACGGGAAGAAAATCAGAAAAGAAAGCGTTGTTTCATGCAGTTGATCTAATATCCAGGAAAACCAAGTAAGCAATTCAATCGAAAATTTAAAGGAAGTAGGAAAAGTACATAAGTTATTGGGTGTTTGTGCAGGTTCCCACCAACTTCACTACTACTTTCGTCAGAATTGCGACGAAAGTCAAGTGACAACCAAATTGAAACCATATGAGGTTGCCCACGTGCGAACTCCCTTCCACTAGAAGTAGGAATAGGCCGAGTCTGTGGCGATAACAGGAATTGAAATTTATGAAGCATATGTACATTCCAAGCAAATTAAAGCTCTTTAAGCAATTTGTGCCATTGACACTTTTATATTCACTGGAACACTTCCTTAATGGACGCCTCGCCGACATGTAGCTGCACTGTAATAGCGTTATTTTATAGCTTGGAGATATTTACAAGTGATTCCCAGAAGAATTTAGCCCCAGCAGATGACGATTTTTGGGTGTAATTATTACATAAATAATTGTTAAAAACTTGTTTTATGCATATCTTACCGCGCAACTATGAAATTTGTTAAAATGCTGTTGTAGTTGACGCTGTTTTTCTCTTTCTTTCAAGTATTTTACTAGGACGGGGTCACAGTTGTGTGAACTGCTTGAAATGGTGGCAGCATAATTGTTTGAAAAAATGATAAGGTCCCATTGTCTTATACCCACTCGAGGGCGACCCGGATCGTCTGGTGTTATTGTAGCTACTTCCACCAGAACCGCCCGCGGATCCAAACGGGTAGAAATATGGACCATGAGAGAGTTGTTGTTGATAGTACTGATGGTTGGCAGGATAATAAAATCCTTCTTCAAAACTGTTTCCTTCTTCAATTAACATGTCTTCGTAACTCTCATCTAAGAGTTCGGCATCCCCTGCACAATCCATTCTATCACAGTCTTCAAAACGTCGTAAGTTGCTACGTGACATGGGAGCCATAGGATTGACGCAACCGTGAATGGTGTGATAAACATGGTCTTTAGAGAGCGGAACACTGTGGGGGTCGGAAGTGAATGACGATGTACTATGGATCGGCAAATCTTTTGGTCGCTTAGCCTGGGCTTTAGCAGTAGATTCCTCCTTATTAGTTGGCAATCCATGGACTAATGGGTTAGTTTGACCTTTTTTCTGGCTTCTCGATTCTTTCATAAGGCTGTCAGGTAAATTACTCACACTCAAAGAGTGTGTATGCTTAAGTTTAGCTTTCAATAGCCTACTTGGATCATCTACTAAGCCGGGAGTGGTAACACGCGTAAGTTTTGTCGGTGATAAGCGTTGCGGAGGTATTCATGGCACTTTTGGAAGAATACTTCAGAAACGAGTGTGTTAAAGGGAACCCTTCATCTTCGGAGTCGGATATAGAACTATCCGCCCTGCTTCTTCTGCCAGGCGATATTTTCTCAGGTCGGTATAAATCCGATAATTTGGTTCTAGCAAGGGGTGGGGATCCCAACACACTAGCTCGATATGTTGGCAGGTGAGGATGAATTGTAAAACTGGTGCTGGAGCTTGACTTGCTACTTCCTTGAGATTGTGTTTGGAGGGCCATAGCATGTTTAATACGTCTTTCCATGATTTCCATGTCCAGAGGACTCTTCCCAGGTTTTCCAGCCGAAAAATTGAATTTATTTGCCGTAGTTGATGATGGACTCAGCCCTACAGGACTGTCTAGCGGACTTACAAATTTATTAGCTAAATTCGATGAAGTTGTCATTGCGCTGTTTTGAATGCTTGCTTGGTTTTCATCTTCTTCCGTTGCGCCACTTGCATCGTCTATTTGACGTAAATCAGCACAGCTCTTTGCTAACGTTTTCATAGAGCTAAGGGGCTTGCACTTGAAGGCTTCACTGCTGATGGAACTGCCTTTCTTGAATATTTGCGATAGCATTGACGGCAGATCTGCAATACTTTGGCTGACCACCCTTTTAGAACTTTTCAATGGGCAGGGGTTGCTAGCAATGGTTTGACTATCTGGAGAAAACGGAGAGCCCGTTACCGGCGTTTGGGGTGCTGTTTGAGATATTGCTCCAGCTGAACTTGATGGAGTTACTGCTGGAAACGATGGTGGTTGAGGCGTTGATTGAACAGGTGCCGTTGAACAAGTATTCTGCTGCTGCTGCTCGTAAATAATAGAACTATTGAAAGGCATTGTGGCAACAGTGTTGCTGGAAGTAGTTACAGGCACAGGTATACCGAGCGGATGTACCCGAATAACTGATATTTTACGTCGACGGGGCGACTGCATGGTAGTGTTGTTGTGAGTTCCGCTTATCATTTCGGTGTGAACCATGTTTGTGGTATTGTGTAAAATTGGATTAATTGGGCTTGTTGGGGGCAAGTTAACCATCTTTTGTTAGGAACGCCAAGTTGGTATTAAATGCAGTTTTTGAGTTCATTTATATGGCCGTGAGCGTTTTGTGTTTAATGTTGTGTTGGTGGAAGTACAGATCAGTAGTTAAACGCACGAGTGGTAGTGTAGAGGGTTGAGGTAGTAAAATTGATACAAAATAAAATAAAAAATCAGTAATGAAAAACTTAAAAAAAGATCGTTAGCGCAAACGATACAAGAAAAAAGATCTTCAAGAAACTCGAGAAATCTTCAATGACGCAAAATACAAAACAAATGCATGCGGAAAAAAAATTAATACTCAAACACAGAAAAATCCTGCTAATTCGACATTATCAATAACGAATGCGAAAGATGAAATTCGCAAATCGATGAACATTTCCGCAAAACAAAATCCGAAAGAGTGAAAATGGAAAATAGAAGGTATAGAAAACTGAAGATTCAAGAGTTTTGGTTAACAAAAACAGACATTTGAAGTAAGAGAGCAAGTAGGCTTACCTGTCCCAATGATGTAGACATTCCAGAAGAAGGTCTTCCCAGCTTCTCTAGGTAACGTTGATGATCATCCGCAGGAGATGCAGCTAGAGGTGCGCCTGTTGTACCATCGATTAACATCTACAATATAAAGTTAAAGTAGCAATGTTTTAAGACCAAGTTAAAATTCAGTAAAATGTATGAACACATTATTATTGACACTAAGCCTGAACCTTACCTGAATGGTTGGACCTGTGGTGACAAATACCGGGGCTCCATGAAAGCTTTGCCCTGGAATAGTTGCAATTAAGCCTTGTGAAAATCTTCTTTGAAGATATTCTTGATGTTGCTGATGGTGCGCCGCAGCAGCAGCCATTTCAGCATCATTTATATAATTATTATTTGAATTGTTTGATTGAAGCTGTGCAGAACTAGCAGAAGGTGCAGAAGAATTTGCAGAAGCAGCGACAGCATTTGGAAGATGTTGAAACATACTTGGTTGAGACGTTTGAAGTATATCCGGATGTCTCATGGTAGCTCCGATTGATGCCGTTGTCGTGGCCAATTCTTCCAGTCCAATAACACCCGTGGTAATTTCTTCCACCTCATCTGGCTTGTGTGTCACAACGCTGAACCTACCTTTCCTTATCGGGCTTACTTCTCTACGCTGGACACCATCGTTGGAAGGTGGTGCTAGCCCCAGGTTTAAAGTTACATTCTCTCCTGCAGGAGTTTCAGCAGCGGACGAACTTGGTGTTGGTTGAACAGGAGTTTCCGCTGTAGTGGCTGATGTATCTACCCAACGAAACCACAAAACGGAAATCAATGTTAAAATGCAATATCGTAAGTGTACAAACTGCGTGCTGTGAGTAGGTGAATTAGTAACTTTATATTAATGAAAACACAGAAAAGTAAAAAAAAATAAAAAAAGCGTTACTTGAATCCTACCTTCTCTAACAATGCTGACTTGAAAGCGAGATACTTTCTTAACTGGCTGATTACTATCAATATTGTTACTATTATTGCTAGCGCTACTATTGGAGTCAACTGCTGTGGAAGGTAATGACAGCAACCCTGAACTTGGACCTCCACCATTAGAGGCAAGGTTTTCATCACATTTAACACCATCTCCGACAGTTATGCTTGAAGTATTGTTGTTAGAGATTGACTGAGATTTAGTGGACTGCTCATCAACAGATAATTGTAACGAAACAGGTGCGTTTGGTGCTGGACTGCTGGATGTAGGTGGGGAACTGGAACTGCTGTTAGCTACGATAAGTGCATTTTAACAAAAAATATAAAATAAAAAGTAAACAAAAACGAATGCTAACAAAACAACATTCTACAACATTTAACAAATATATGTATGGCTATAACGTATAACACTGCTAAACACAAAATAAAAGATTTCGCGAAACATTTAAACTACTTTAAAAGAACTACAGCAGACAAAAAGTTAGTAAACATACCTTTGATAGATGTATGTGTATGTGCATTGTTAAATTGTTGTGTTGTTCCAGCAAGTTGACTGGCATGAATTGGCACAGCCGAAATACCCATTGTAGCACCAGGGTGAATCATGGGCCCCAGTGGACCTTGAATGATCTGTGGCTGTTGCAAAAATGTTGGAGTGGTCGAATTACGATTTAAAATCTGTTGCTGGGACCCATCAGAGCCTGGTTGGACGGCCGTTTCAACTGCTAAATGTTGAGATGCTACAAATCCTTGATAGGGCTGGTAAGAAGCTGGAACATAAGTTGTAAGTAGTGCAGGTGCATGAATTTGAGGTGCGTGCATTGGAGCTGGTGTAAACTGAGTTGCTGCAGCCAAATTCATTCCCATCGTAACAGTACCCATACCCGGCGGCGCGGCTGTGGGTTGCGCAGGAACCATGTTTTGCTGTGTTGGTGGATGACTACTTTTGTTGATTGTATGAATTTTATACAATTCAGCTTCGAGATCTTGAAAATCCATTGCCGCAGGACGTACTTTCTGTTTGTTTGAGTCACCTCCAGTTCCTGATGGTTCTTTTGATAGGACAGGAGTAGCCGTGCCACCTGTTCCAGTTCCAACAGATGATCCTAACGTAAGTTGAGCCTGGTCAGGTTGTGGAGTACCAGATTCACTGCCTGGTCCAGACCCTGTATTCTCAGTCATCTGTTGGAGCTTCTGTTGGAGCGCAAGTATGTAGCTCTCAGGTGTGTGTGTAGATTGGGGGGTCAGTGGTTGACTTGTCGTACCAACAGTTGCTGTTCCTTGCGTGCTAGTCACATCACTGGACACAGCGATAACTGTAGAGCTAGCATCATGTTGTGTGGGAGGATTGGACCCAATCATTTGTAGTTTCTGTTGAAGATCTTCTAGAGTGGAAGGCGCCCTTCATAATAAATGTCAATTACTTAGTTAGCTTCAATCTTGTTTCCTCATTTTGTATATTAAGTAAACAACCACAGTATCTTTTGCCATAACTTACGCTTCTGTTGCTGTTTTGTCCATTGCTGCTTGATTTTGCGAACCTGCAGACAATTGTGCGTCACCTGGCATCACGGTATTGTCAGGTGTTGACTGTTGCGTTGTTCCGAATTCAGATCCAGTAACCTGCTGCTGTGGCGGCTGTTGTTCTGGCTGGCCCTGTACATTAGGTAACGCATAGGAGCCAGTGTTAATCGGCATTTGAATAGGTACCGTTACTGCCATAGGGACTGCAGCCATTGGAACAGGCTGACAAATCCCAGTATCCGTTCCTGAAGCAATCTGTATCGGCATTACACCAGCCGCGATACTGTTATTCAACTGATGTTGCATTTGATGGAGATGGATTTGCTGCTGCACTTGTTGGTGCTGCTGATGCATAAGCTGTTGCTGTTGGTGATGTAGGATTTGTTGTTGCCTATTGATTTCAGTCTGTACCTGCTCCGCTGCGTTGAACAGGACCTGTTCTTCTAATGCAGCACCAGTTGGCATGGTTCCCTGCTGCTGGAAGCCAGTCGTTGGATCTAACGGTACGCCATGGAGATCAGTTGGAGGCTGCTCCTGCACAGGGGTAACTTTGAAACGTGAAGGTTTTGATTGGGCCGACGTTATTGTCGACTGGGCTGAAGAAGATTGTGATGCATTCTACGATTGAGATAATCACAAAAATATGACATTAAAAACCTCTAGTTTCCAGTAGTAAAGAGATTTATAATATGTAACACAAATTATAGCATAAAAAGCAGATAATAAATTGCGAGTCTCCGTCAACAGTTCCAACGAAACTGAAAGACTATATATTAACGATGTCAAACCATAATGGTCGAAAAGTCCACAAATAAAAAACTCAAACAAAATATGAATACCATACATAGGAGTGAAATTAGGAGTCTCAATAAGAAATCTCAACAAAAAATAGCGAAATACAGTAAATAGATTGAAATTGAATTGTCAAATATTGCTCAGAGTTAACGAACAAAATAGGCTTAAAAC
>JAAXOA010000839.1:0-19102 GCA_036561885.1 Salina celebensis
CATTGCTATGAAACTCTTACCTTTCACTTTTTACCTACGTACTCCATTCAATGTGCTTTTTATGTTGATGATGACGATTGCGAGAGGGAAAGGCAAACAAGGTTTCTTTTTTTGTGCATGCATGACTAATGTCGTAATCAAGACGACTGGCTAGTGTATGGTCAACACGCTCCTTTCCACTCACAACGAAACAACTTGCATGCAATGAGCCATTAATTTTTTTTTTTGTCGTTGTACGGAGAATTGGACTGTTTTGTGTGAATATGCAGCACTACGTTATTCACAAGACTCGCTTCATTTGCGGCCCTGTCCACGAGAGGTAGTCCCTCGAGTATTTCTATTATTCACACAGGTGTGCATACTCAGCCTTCTCTGGGGAGAAAGTTCCCCATAAAAAATGGATCGACAAGGGAAGCTGATAGTCGGATAAAATATAATGATGATACAGCTTTTCCCGATTTTCTCCTCATCTCTGTTAGAGAAAACACATTATTATTATTACATTATCCTCATCATCCGTCTTTTCAAGTTGGTAAACTGGCAAGTCAATTTGCTGGCAAAAGCACTGAAAAAAATTGTTTGCGAGAATGTCAGCAAATTATACAAGTGAAAGAAAGCAGGGGGATAAAACGGACCAATTCTGAAGAAAAAAATATAAAATACGCCTGTTATCCTGACATTTTACGATTTTCCTTTCTCTGGTGAAAGCGAATCATTTTCTCCCTAAAGCGAAGATTTACAAAGTTAGAGTGGTGTTTGTTGAGCACTATGAAGAAAAACTTTATGAAGAAATGATACCTCGGCTAATGTTTGGGTTTTATCTAGTCGCAAACTATAAATGCCAATACAATCAAACGGATATAGATAAAAGTGTGTTCATCCCCATCTAAAAGATGTATTGGTGGGCTGTTACATGCACGTCAAATTCGCCCAGTATTCTCTCTCCCTGACCAGAAAAAACTAGGAGTGAAATGGATTGTTTATAGGGCAATAAATAAACTACATATGGTAAACTACATGTCAAAAAAGGCTCTCAGAGTTTGGGATGAGTTTTCTAGCAGATATGTTTGCTTTTATTCCTCTGGAGTATTTGGCAGGATGAAAGGATCACAGGATAGAAAGATCGAGGTCAAATAATAACCGGAAAAATAAGATCACAAGTTTGGAATTGGATTGGTTTTTTATACGAACAGTCTCAAGTTTCCCCGCAGTAAATGCACAAAGTAATTAGTTTAATTGAAAAATGCGCACCTTCATTGTATATTGGGTAGATTCATGTTTTATACCCTATGCAATCGATAAACTTCCCTTTCTATTCCCGTAACAATTACTTTAACTTGTTTGACATACAACTACCATAAGGATGTCCACCGGGTATGTATAGGTAAGAACTTGTCTGTGTAACTTTTTAGTAAATCCTGTAAAAACCAAGTATTTTTCGCTGTGTCTGCAACGAGCAAAGCCATAAATCTTGACTACGATTTTATGCTGCTCCGCTCTAAAATGGTGTATAGTTAGTGTTGCTCAACTAACATAAAAATGCATGACGCAAAATTCTCTTTTAAAAGTGTCAAGTCAATGTAGCACAATGGTAGGGTAAAGTAGTAACTGCTTTTGATGCATGGCTTGTGCATTGACACTTTTAATGCTGTTCAAAAAACATCTACTACTGTAATAAAAAAAATATGTCGGATATATTTATAGGCTACATAGTGATTAAACTATAAATGGAGAAAAGCAGTTTCAATGAAGCTAATAAAGATGTATTGTTTGTTTGGTTGTTTTTTCAGGTCCTATAAAAAGCGAGAATGTTCCACCTGTCGAGATAGTCGAAGAGCCGCCCTCAGAAGACCGAAATGTTGAGAATAGTGAGCCCCAGGATGAACAAAACGAAAACAATGTACCTGAATCAAACGGTGACAGTGGAGAAGTTGAAGTCAAGATGGGCGAGGATGATACCGAGGAAACAAAGACTGGAGAGGAGGACGCTCCACCACAACCACCCGAGGAATCCCCTGATAATGAAACCACAGAAAATGAACAACCAGCAGAGTCAGCAGAGGACAGACCAGAAAATGAGGAAGCATCCGGTTCTAATGAGAACAATACAGAGACTGACGGAGGAGAGAGCGTCCCTACGGGTGAAAGCAACACCAGCCCAGAAGAGACAACTCAAGAACCTGACAGAGAAGAGACTGGTGATGCAGACGCGTCAGCATCAGATAATAAGAATGAAAGCCCTGGTGAAGAAAATAATGAGGAGGAAAATGCTCCTCAACAAGATCCCATATCATCTCCAAGCTCGCCCGCTCCTACAGCACCACCCGAAGATGAGCTGGAAACTAACGCAAACGACGAGACACACCAAATGCGACAATGCATCTGGAGAAAGTAACATACCCGGTAATTCCTCACCAATACCCGCATCCGTACAAAATGATGGTGCTGAAGAGAATGATAGTGAAAGCAGTAAAGAGAATGATGCGAGTAGTAATAATCCAGGAAACGGGGATGACGAAGATACGACAAACGGAACTGGAGAAAGTGCGGCAGATGACTCGGCAAGGAATGAGAACGATCCTGAGACAGCAAGAATGCAAAGTCCAGAGAGGATACATCCCTTCAGATGAGATTGTCGGTGGGGAGATTGAGGACGGCCAGCAGAATAAATCAGAGAGAGATGGAAGTAGTAAAGGTGAAAGGAGTAGCAGTCGGCATAGTCACAAAAGTACAACCTCATCAGCAAAAACAATTATCAGTGGAGGCGCCAGTAGGAGTGCCAGCGCTAAAAGTAATAGTGGCGGTGGTGGAGATGAGAGAGGGAATGACAGCGGGCCGGGAAGGGACGACGAAACAGCTTCTGGAGATACTGACAGTGGAGTTGATGTCGTCAAAGAGAATGATCCCGAAATACCTAAACCTGAAGATAATGAGATTGCCGAGGGAACAAGTGGAGATGGTGAAAGCAGTAGTTCATATGAGGGCACTACTAATCAGACCACTACATCTCCAATCCCGGCAATCAAGGAGCGTCGTAAGGGTCTGTTTGGTTAACCGTAAGTTTCCAAAGTTTATTCTGCATGTTGTTGTTTACCCAAGTCGGGTCATCCTTTGCAATCATCCATGTCCAGAAACCAAGGAAAGGCTTGAAGGGATTGGAGAAAGTATCATACAACCATAGAGTAGGAACTTGTAATAATAATCATGTTTTGTAGTTGTATTTTCTCTCGAAAGCAATGTGCCATACCTTATACAAGCAAATGTTGTGATTAATTTCTTTATAAAAATGTATTCCGACAATTTAAAGATATCAAATCGTTATACCTTCTAGAGAGAGACGTATGCATTCTTTGAAATTAATGTGCATACATGTACGCGTCAGCGCAGAAGATTTCGGTGCACTTTTCGTCCAATTTCTTGCTTGCGTTGTAAATTTTCACATTATGATATGATTTACATCCACTATGATATGATCCCCATGAATGATGGCAAATCTAGGGAAAAACTTGAAAGAGAAGGCATGAGTTGTACCACATGGAACAATTGATATAAAGAACGAATGTTGTTTCATGGTTACGGATTTCATATTTTATCTGACTATTTCAAGCTTTCATTAGTGTGAAATTAGAAATACAATTTGAGTCAGGCTTTATTTTCGAAAAAAAATCATTAAATATTGTCCGAAACATTGTAAATTAAGCGTAAGCCATATTTATCATAATTGTATTACAATTAACAAAAGCTCATGCTCATAAGCATACAATTTTAGCTGCTAATTAGTTATTTGATACTGTTCGAAATTAAACAGAATCTCATGAAAAAACCCTTTCTTTCCCCTTTCTTCCAAAATTTGGCTAACTATTCCAGATACTATTCCAGAAATTATAATACTGCTTGGGACAGTAGTAGACGTAGAACTTCTGGAGTTACTATTTACTATCACTGTTATCTCCTATACGTAGGGGTTTAAGCCTTTCTCGGTTAAAGCATTCTAATTGTAAACGAAGAGCTCACGATCTAATCGGTTTTAAGGATTTCTAACTACCACGCGTGAAATCACTAGGCATGAGCAATAACAGCATTTCATGACTCAACTAAATGAAAACTTCGATTGTATGAATGGAATATAAAAGTTACATGCACACGCCACGATGTAGCATCCCTTAGTCCGTATCCGTATGAGGTAGCATGGGGAGAGGACTTAGGGACGTAACTGTTTCTCCTGTGAACAATCCCGTTGAACAATTGAACTGAGAAAATTCTCATAAAAATTGTATTATCAATAAAAATTTACGTTTACTTTGGGATTTGATGGGAAAAGTGCTGAAACGGATATCAATGGACGAGTTAAACCTGCCTTATTCCTAGACTCATTCAGTTTTAACTTGTTATAGTCGCACGAGTTCCTACGTGTTTCCACATAGGTAATAATAAAAACTGGATAATGTTGGGGAAAATTCATTACGCCACAAAAATACCTTCATTTTTCTTAATAACCGTTATACCCAGCGGAAATGGGTATCACTGATATTAGAAAGGAATTGTACCATATCTCTGGAATCTTGTGGTTTGCAACGAGACACTAATTTTCGCAGCTCCTTAGTCTGCCATGCTTATTCTGCGGAACTTTTTCATCTGTATACATTGAAAATTGTTACAAATGATGCAGCAGTTGATAATCTGATAATGGCTAAGACTAGAATCACATAAAGGATAATACTTTTTGACTTTTGTACACTCCAATGCATGCAAGTGTAAACAAGCAAAAAATGAAATACGCTAGGGAAATGATTAAATGACATATAAAATGTTTATGCTTAAAAACACAGGCTTTGTATTCAGCAAAGTCGTAAATATTCGAATAATGAAAATATATTATGATTTTCATTCGTGAATAGCGTTTTCTCTCTCTAAAGGAAAAGGCTACAACGGGAAGGGTTTTTTTCCACAGAATGATCATAAAATATGGCCCATCAGTGGCAGTTTACGACAGGTATTACTAAGTTTGATGACATACATGTATCGGTTGTGTATATGAACGCAGCCCGCAAAAGATATTAATGAATGGTCATTAAAACTGAAAAGATTTTCTTATGAAACAGGGTGACTGCTTATAATATTTCCCTGCTAAATAATGTATTTACATATATTTTCAACTTTCACTAAAAACACACTGTACATTTATATGTGGAAAATGCATACAGTGGTGAGTTTTCTAACATGTCCCCATGTTCCCAAACAAACAAATCTTGGCATAAAACACGTAAATATGTGTCATAATTATAAGTATTTTTATATTGGAAATGGATGATCAGGTTATCGGTTGGCACATTCGATCTTGCTGAACGTTGTGATTAACAGTACATCTGTGTTAGTAATTCTTGAACCTTTTGAGTTGGTTCAAAGCGAGCTCGCTTTGGTTTGTTTAACCTGCTGAAATCTTAATCGTTATCTAGATTGCACTTAATCCCAGAACGACTTCGTAGAATTTTAAAATGGCTAATGCAACCGGTCTTGAATACAATCTTATAGGAAGGGTATCTTTGTCATGAATATAAAGGGCGGGCATTAATTTGGATTATTTTTTGGAATTTGTTCATCTCCTTCAATGTACCGCTAAACTAGTGACTTTTTTTTACAACAGCCTTATTAAATTAGAGACTGCTGATTTGAAAGAGAACAAAGGTTTCGCTAACATAAAATCCTAATGCTAATGTTAATTTGACATTGGCATTCTATGAATACACTGTACTCTCTTCTCTATTCATTCCAGCTTCCATTTAATTTCTCTCGTGATGTAGTAGTTAGGCCTTTTGTTGCGATTTCAATTTCTCATGAGACTCAAAACAGCAATCGCTAGAAGAAAAAACTAGAGCAAGTTGCAGATAACTACATACTTTTTTTCAACTCTGGGGTTCTCTGCACAAAATGCACATTATTCGCTAAGAAATTTTACTTTAGTCTAAAAATGATAGTCTTTTTTCCCATGCTCCTCAGTGGTATGGAATTCGTCATGAAATTTCAGACCAATTCTAGAGAAAGCACGATACCCTCATCTTTTTCCTACTCACGATAAAGATCTGCTGAACAGTATAGTATTTAAATTGATTTGGCAGCTTCTCTAAAGTAATTAACATTCATGTCTTTTTATCAAGAGCTACCATGTTCTTCCTATCAATTTCTTTCATAATTGGACCCGTGGTACTATTTGCGAGCCTAAAGTCATAAATGAATTTTCCCAGAAAAATTGAGCCCAACTGTAAAAACGTAGACGATTTATGTTCTCCTTGCTCTTGATATTTTTTAACTTTCTCTATACTTTCATTACTCTTTAGTTTTCTTCATATCCTCTCACTTCCAAGTACTGAATTACATGGAGTGTAGTGAGAATCTTGAAAAGACGGTTTTATCTTTTTTGTGCTCCTTTCACCCTAGGTCCATTCTCTCATTTCTCGTTGGCCCTTTTCACTTGTCCTATTTTACAACGGGAAACAGCATGAATCAAGTTTTCACATGGCGTAATTTATATTTTTTTCTTCTGGTATATAAGATCAAACGGTTTTATCTTTTTTTTGTGCTCCTTTCACCCTAGGTCCATTCTCTCATTTCTCGTTGGCCCTTTTCACTTGTCCTATTTTACAACGGGAAACAGCATGAATCAAGTTTTCACATGGCGTAATTTATATATTTTTTTTCTTCTGGTATATAAGATCAGAGCTGTAACGCACGACTAAACTACACAAGAATAAGTAGCAAACATTGCTGTCATTGTCTCGTGCACTGCAATCACCATTAGATTAGTAACGGCTATAAATATTCCCTGCTACCATGATGCCGTCACATACCAAGCCAACTTTCTATCTCTGCTTTCTCTTCCAAGCTCTGTGCCGCCATAAATTCCACCAACAATTTTTTTTTTTCATGGATCTTTTTTTGCAAAGGAATCGGGTGGTGATTTCATATTTGCGAAGAGCTCTCTGAAAATTACAGAATATTACAGCTTGTACTTATTCCTGGGTATTTGTATTGCGAACTTTAGAGATGGTATTCGGTTGGAATTTGCATATCGACCATGGCATTTTGAGTCAGTTCCAAAGGTAGCTGACGGTCTGAGTATTCAAATAATTTCACCTCAACCCACCAATTTCACTCCAACAAGACATTCGCATCGACGACATCGTTACTTTCTCGAGTGAGTCAGTTTCTGTAACGAGGATTGTTATTGTTATGCAAAGTGGCACACTTGAACTTGGAACATATTATACACGTTTGGTTTTTTATTAGCAGCAAAGGCCTTGATAGTGTGTATGGGCATTTCGAGGAAAGTGAGAAAAGAGATATATGTGCGGTTCTCAATTACAAAAGTATACACATTCAGTAGTCAAACCTGAGAAAATAAATCCTCGCAAGCAATATCCTACCGGTTTTGACTGCGGTTTCTGCCAATTCAATACAAAATGTTGGAACATTTTCAGAAGTTGACTTTGTGTACCCAGTACATCTGCACACCTAGTGAAGCTGGATTTGCGAGGAGAATATTCTCCTAGGATGCATACAGTTGGGACAATACTTGAGCCGATTTTCTACATTTCTCGGGATTGGTAATAGTTTGAAACAGGAAAACAAAGAAGTAACAAGAAACAAAAGAGAGTCTTGTAATTTAAATCAGGATTTAGGTACCTCAAGGTGTCTTGTGTTACACGAAGACGATCTTTAGAAATGAGAACAGGACTCTTGCACGAAGGACATTTAAAATGCTGGGTTGTACACGCATTTATGCTAGACAGGCTAACTTTCTAACAACTGCAGTGGACAAGAGAATTCAAGCTGTATAAATTAATACCAAACTCTATGCTACAGAGAAAGGAGGTAGAGGATGAATGAAAACCAAATGTTCTCCGCTTCCCCAGTAGTACACAGCAAGTAGATAATGATAATCTGGGTATCATCTTTGTTTTCTTTAGATTAAATGCTGGTTGCAGTGCAAGCGATTGTGTAGCACAAGCTACAGAACACGTAAGCTAGGCAGAACCCAAACCTAAAATCGGAACAAGGCACTTTTCTACACACAGGAGAAAGTTCCATCCATAATGCATTGCGAACAGCCAGTCACGTTGTGTACGTCATCCCAATATTGAATCACAATATGTATCTGATGTTCTATATAAAAGGCAGAAAACGAAGATCATTACGGAGCAAGCTACGTTTTCATTTAGTGAACACAATGGACTTGTCTCTCTGACTGGCTAAGTAAATTACGGGTCTCCTCTTTCCCATTCAGGTTAAATTTTCTTGTGAACAGATCGAGACAAATGAGCTGGTGGTAGAGAGTTGCGTATATTTTCTGTCTAGCTTTTGTCGACATCATATCAGATTGGTTAAATTTTATTCTTGACACTAATACCAGTTTCGGTAAATTATATACAACGGGTCTATAACTTTCTCGTCCGTCTCAATAAAATTTTCTACCTTTTGTGTACTTGAAAAGTTGCTAGATGCCGAGCTAAATAATATTCCACAGATCCGGCTTATATTCTCTTCTCATTTTAGTTGACAAGCTTGACAACGATGCGAAGAAAAGGGAAACATTGAGCCCAAAAACAGCTCTATTGTAAAGCTCCCTTTACGACCTCTGACTGGAATGATAACACCAAAGAGATAGTAGAAAAAAAACTGTGCAGGGAGAAAGCAAGACTTTCATTTGTTCCAGGCCATTGTATATCCTCCGCTCCCATTAGATTACCAGCTCAATCCTGATTTTATTCAGAGTACGGCTACACGGCAGTTTATAATAATAACAAGCAAAGAACTAACGAGAAAACAAAAAAATGTAGTCACATTATCATTGCCTTTTTGATGTGAACTCCGTATAATTATGTAGAGGAAAAGTATGAAAAGTGAGCTTTTGTTAAATACAGAGTAAGAAACTATCCCACCCGAAAAGGCTTAGCATTCTCTTGGCTTTCACTTTTATCTCTTTCAGCTTCACTTTATATGTAGCTTAGCAACTTTAAAAAAAAATCAGCATGAGATTTTAAGTCGTGAGCCAAGTGGAGTCAAACGCAAAAGGAAGAAGAAAAAAACACTTGAGAAGAGAAACGAGGGCAGGTTCTACGGACAAAGCTCACAGGTCCACACCAACCGCTGGGTTAATGTGGGCCTTGTCATAATACTTTTCACTGACCGCGAACAAAAATCTTTGTGTTTCGCAGCCCACATCTGATGCGAGTTGGTTTGAGGACAGAAAACAACGAGTGCACAATGAAAGTAGGAAGGAGAAAGTAGAAAATGAAAATAGGTCTTGTATCTTAGGTACTGTTGGGATCTAGGAAAAAGTTAAACTGAGAAGAGTTTTTGCCTAGGTATGTTTAATATGGATCACTTGTTATCGTAAAATCATATTACATGTTTCACTGAGTTCTCGACTCATTTGTTATTTTCAACTTGACAGGTTGTAACCGAAGAGTGATCTGGAAGCTTGAATGCTTTCTTCCTCAAGTAGCTCTTTCTATGCAGCCGTATTTTTTTTATGATGGTGGTGTATTGTAAATTTTACAGTTGCAGCTGTTGGTTAACATTCTCCCAGTCCTGGTTTTGATCAAAATGTAAAATATGAAGATCAAGTAGCCGGAAAGAATAACGTATCATGTTGCTACATCGTCAATTGTATAAATTTTTGAATTATAACACAAGGCACAACTTAGATAATGTGGTGCGAGTTGTGCAGCTGTGTGTCTGTTGGAATCCAGATATTTATAGTACACAAAATTACTAACTACTTACGATACTTCTATATATGGATTCTATTTTTTTAGTGTATTTTTAGATTGTATCTTCCGTTTTACAAAAGAACATCATCCAGGGGTGATACTATTTGCGTCATACACTGCTGGAAATTCGTGTTTATGTACAATGAATATATTTACAATTTTTCCTAGAGCTGTTTTTATTTTTTACAGCTGAATGGAGTTTACTTGGAAAGATGTGGACACGTCAGGAGAATGAAAAACGAGCATTATTTTATTCGGGTACATATTGTGTTTCCATTCAAACTAACTCTTTTTAGTAAAACCCTGTTCCAATGTGAGCAATGCTTCAGACTACAGGCTACTTACTCAAATACAGGATCCATATAAAAACCGTAACAAAATGGAAACGAAAACGGTCTTCATCTCTTCGTTGTACGGTTTCATTAGCTACATCCAATTCCACTTCGTTAGTTGCACTGTATGGGTTTACAATGAATGGATCTTCAGTTGGAAATGATGACGAGTGTTATGAGTATGAATTGCGAATTTATTGAGATGTTGATGCTGAGCTTAATTTTCCAGCAGTCTAAGATTAACAAATATATAAACCACAGCCATCATTTTATTTCGCACGAAGACCTCGCGAAGCAGTTATTCCTTGGAAATCCTATATTGAAAAGTTAATGTGGGTGGAATTCCTTCAAATCGTATATAATGGCTTTTGGCTGGCTTCATTCAGCAGAACTTCCTTCGTGTTAAAATTGTGGGCGTAGAGATCGCTTGCTATAATGCACCAAGTGCGGTTCTCAGTTTTCTCTCTCGAAGTTGTGTACTCTGGAGATAACGTACTAAATCCTTTAAGTTTATTTACTGGTTTAGGGTTTTGGGGTTAACTCAGCTGAAGTCAACTTTATTGCTATGTCAAGAAGGAAAGTTGATTTTGCAGAAGCAAGTGCGGTAATTCGTTTTTTTGCAGTAGTAGTGGTGATGATATTCAGAAGCTCAAACTCAAGTGATCCTTCGAAATTTAAGCATGTGTGGATTATAAAAGAAACGTGCAATGACAAGGCAATCTTATATAGCACATGCAGTGAACTCATTCTTATTTACATAAACATGTGAGTGGAATGATGCTTGAGGGATTTCCATCGCAAATAAATAAGCCGTGCATATCTGGAGGATCGCTGTTGATGGATATTGCATGATCGAATGAGCATATTACTTTCTCTTCATCGTATCTAGTATCCCATATCGGTGTATTTGGATGATGTGTGAGTATAATGGCAATGGCATATCACTATGATGATAATTTAGTCGTAGCTTTAAATCAGCAAAGGAAGATTGGAAGTTACAGCTCATTTGTACCAAACCAAAATGATTTTTTTCAATGTATGTAGTAATGTAAAGGAGCAATGAACCTATAGTCTTACATTAGAATCAAGCCAGGTATTCATGCATCACGCATTGGTTAACGAATAGAGAAAATAGAGATGCTTTGTGGAACTGAGAGCCAGTACCAGCAGTGTGCTCCAAGGAAATGATCATAACGTACCAAATACATAACAACAAATTATTAAATTAATTTACCAAATTCAAACATTGAAGTTTTTAAGGATACGAAAGATACCAATTACAGCGATACAGTAGTATATAATTATACATTATTATTACGCTTTTTGAACTTTTTAGAGGATGGCAGGAAAATTGTTTGTGAATTTCCTAAATGGATGTATGTACATGAAGTATATTACCATTGCAACAACCCGTAAGTAGGGACTTGCTTAATGTCATCTTCAAGTCAAGTGGTGACTTGTACCAATCTATCCCCAATCCCTGCATACATGTTCTAATGTAACCGGGGGTGAATTTTAGCGTTCAACGTGAGATTTGGTTTTCTACATATTGAGGGAAATTGAAATTATTTACTTTGGACATTGTCCTTCTTAAAATTGACGGTTTTATTGGGAAGTTTTAACTAATAATAATAACAATTATTAAGGTCGAAGTGCTGTATTTAGGTCAATGATTTTCAAATTCAAAAATACCCTCATGTGGATTATTGAACAAATACACTCGGATATCCATCGACTAACCATGACTGAACAACGAACTTAACCATGCATGCATAGAAGTGCTCGAGTCCCAAACAGAAAGTATGTCGGCTAGTGAGCTCACTCCAAACTTCTCTGGTTGCGATGGAGAAAGAAATACAAAGGAAGATGAATTCTTCCATACGCACGTGCATGCTCAGGGACTGCGGAGATGCGTACTTAAAGAAAGTACGAGTAAGCATTTTTGAGTTATCGATTTGAAGGAAATTCTCGTACACAAATGAGAGGAAGTGCGACTTTTTACGGTATCTTCAATTGCACAATGAAAAAGTAAATGCTCGTTTATGTTCAAACGCAAACCAATAGATTTATCACAAAAACGTTACACATAAGTGCAAGTGCAATAGTATTCAGTTTAAATTTAAAACTTTTATGAACACATTTTACTTTGACATGTTCGGAAAGTCGGAAATATTCGTAGCTTTTACTTCAAAATAAAAGTTTCCATGGTTTAGATATTGTGTTTCCAGGTTCCATAAGGACTGAAAAACAAAATCTGTAACCAGCACGTTTATATCTCACTGAATACGGTATTCATGAAACATATATGTAAGGCTTATTTTGCTTTTGTTTGTTGTATTTTTCCATGTTCAAGTCCCAATATGTATTTTCTAATTTTGCGTACAACCTATGATTTTACCAAGCTCTCCAATCTGCTTTCGGAAAGTCCATGGATGTGTGAACTGACCATGAAAAAGTTAAGCTGTACAAACCTGAAAATCAAGTAAAAATAGGTATTTTCACTTTCTTAGCATCCTATTCCGTGAAACGGAAACAAAACAAAAATGGCTGGAAGACGAAGTTCGTAAAATTTCTTTCTTTAAAAAACGGCTTTCTTTCAAAAGAACATAAGAGTGGCCAAAATTCTGCGTAAAAACTTTTTGCTATGGAACGGACGCATAAGAAATTTTACAGGAAGTTCTTGCCACAGTCCTCTGTGTCTTTGTTTCATTTATTGGCAATTGTATTACAAAACAAGCGGGTTAGAGAATATACCTCAAACCTTGTTTCCATTTCAATCTCGTTTCGTTTCGAGCTTCAAGAACACTTTCGCCTAATGGTATTTTTCTACTTTGTAGAGTTCTTCAAAATAACGAACCTGCAAATGACAGAATCTTCTGGTTCCAGAAAAAATAGCATAGCCTTCTTGCTCAATTTCGATATCCTGTTGTTCAGGGTGCTATACTCTGACCACTCGCATAATGGTGAATGTTTTGTGCATAATTGAGTAGGAACACAATACAATATATCTATCGTATTTTAATACTTGTGGTATTTTGTAGAAATTAAACAGAAAAAAGTGTACCTCAAAGCTTGTATTTAAGTCCGGTCGTTTGTTAAAGAAGACGGAATCATACGGAAAATTTCTGTACTTTGTATTTCTGGTTCGTTTTTGTTTACATTGAAGCTCCTATAAACTGACAGACAGTTTTTGTAATACAAGAAGAATATAATCGAGAAATGCCCAGTGGTGAACAAAGATAAGATGATACACAAAGAAGATTTGGTATTCCATTGGAATACACATGCAGTGAGATTGTCGGAAACCTTAGAGGAGTAAAAGCAGTTATTCTAAAAAACAAATTGCAGATTTGCTAATACATTGTGCGCAAATTCTTCAAACAGATTAAGCCTCTTGTCCATTAAAATTGTTCGCAAGAAAATTTTCTTTGTAAGAACAAGTCTGTGTTGATGTATAAAAAAATATATTACCAACAACAGTCGGATCTTTCTGCTGTGCTAGTATTTGAAACCTTTTTTATATCGGATTTGAGCATCAGGACAAGTCCAAAGCAGAAATCATAGATCGTAATAACTGCTCCTACCAAATTCGCTTTTATTATTTACAACTTCCTGTTTGCATAGAAAAACTCCTCTCGAGTAGATTTCACATGTCATGCCCGTATGTAATTTTACACTTTTTACCAACTGCTTGACTGCTTCCAACATCTTAGTATACTACTGCTCCTGTATATGCTTTCCTATAGAAAGGAGTAGACCACATTATGTGCAAATTTACAGCACATTGTACACCTATGGCGTTTCCTTCCGCATGAATCTTAATAAAAGATCTGGAATGCACTGAATGAATGAATCTTAACATTTTCACTATTTACACTTTTGTACATTTCGACTGGAGCTGTTCACGATATAAAATCCTAGTTTTATTGGTTTTTTTCTTTCCTCATCCTGATAACGTCCAATACACAATAATTACACATCTGTATGCATATGGGAAATTGTAAAATTGCATGCATGCCTGAGTGGAAAATATCATGTGCGAAAAGAACATATTTCCACACTATCCATTTTATGTAGACCTGATATGTATGCCATCACCGGAGGGAAGAAAAACTCTCTTTTTTCCTCTTACGCGAATACAACTTCGTGTTCACGATGATCAGATATATGCTTGCAGCAAATTCATGTATTACATCTTCAACGATTCCTAGTTTAGTGCTCCCTTCATGTTTTTCAGCTTTCCGTTTTCTACATGCCATTGTGGTTATGTTCATTTTTTGCAAACAAAAATACTATATTTTTTATACCTACCAATTGGAATATATATTGGGAAAGTTAACGCCAAGAAAGTTGCATATGAAAGCAGTAGAAAAGCTTTGTTATTGTGGGGAGCTGGTTGTAACCCCTGCAGTTTGGGTAGTCATCATGTACAAGGTTTTGGTGAGAGTCGAGTCCTTTCTCTCTCTTTAGTTTCCCATCTCTTTTATGCTTTCTCTTCAAACTCTCATGCTTTTAACTTTAAGGACACAACGCAAGTTTTCTCACCATTTTCATATAACTACAAGACCAGGCTAGCCCACTTCGTGCTTCTCTCTGCTTTCTCCGTTTTTTCCGATAGGTAGCTGGAAGCGTGCTATGTGCTGTGTAGTCGTGGCACTTTTACGATAGCGGATTGGTGTGGGAATGGGAAGCGGAGTACGTGTGCAACTCAAGAAGACCGCTAAACATTACATAGTCGCACAAGGTCTCTTTCACTAAGGCTGGTTGACTGTGCTCGGCTGCAATATTACTGATTCGTCCCTATTTCTCTAGCTGAATACGTAAGCATTTGTATGAATACTAGATGCCAACTTGGAGAAAACTAAGGAGAGAAAGAGAAGAGGAAAACGAGAAGAAGTGGAATTAGTTGAGGGAGTTCAGTCAGTTCATACAAGTTGACTAAGGCAGTCGTCTCGTTTATGTTATAGAAGGAATTCAAGCTTCAAGTAAACGTATTCAAGAGGAGACAGACAGACGTCAAACAGTGAAAACAAACGAAATTTTGGAGGAATAGCTGGAATATACGTATATAGACAGTTTGCACTTGGTGCTATTTCCGTTTGTGGATAGTTTCCGTGGATTTGTATCGTCGTCGGTTTTGTCCCGGAGGAACAGGGGAAAAAAGAAGCTCCGTCACTCTTAAGTGGTATTCCCATCATTTTTTCTATTATTATCCTAGTGTTACATTGGATTGCTTTTCATACTGCTTCGTACACTGCTAGTGAAGGCCAATTTTGTTGGAGTGCAAGTACCATTTTATACATATATATGCAATTTACCTCCCATTATCTACCGTTTCTAATGGATTGCAAGCATCAAAATGGATTGGTTTGCACTAATTTGCATATCTGATCGAAAAAGTTGCGAAACTTTTGTTTCACTCTTGCCCACTTCATTTAACGGAAATGAGCTTTCTATGCGATGCAATCTCATCTTTTGGGAAATAGCGAAATGCTTTAGCTGGTAGCATTTAACCAGAATCTCCAAACAAAACCAAAGCTGTTGATGACATTCTCATTGGAGC
Source organism: Salina celebensis (assembly GCA_036561885.1). Classification (NCBI taxonomy): domain Eukaryota; kingdom Metazoa; phylum Arthropoda; class Collembola; order Entomobryomorpha; family Paronellidae; genus Salina; species Salina celebensis. Next base: position 15,666 of record JAAXOA010000839.1, read on the forward strand.
TACCCGCTCTAAAACAGGTTTTCACTGAAAAACTTTGAGATTTTGTTTTAAAAAGTTTTAATTTTATTCTTTACACTCCATACTAATAATGTTTGTAAGAGTGGAGTGAGCGCTTTAGAAGGTATAAACGGGGAAAGGTCATCAGGCGTGGTTATACCTGAGTCGTATCAGCATTTCCAAGAACTTACATTGAACTTTACAATTTTTGCAGTGCATACTTTATGATATACTTATTTAACATTCAATATGGACGTATTTAACGATTTACAATAATATTATATCACATTTCACATAATTTTATTTCAAGGGCCCGCGACTTTTCTTTTACATCGACAACGGAAACGAGTTTTGCCTGTAATATTGTGTTACATATAGAATTCATCGTGTATTTTGAAAGCTCTGCAGAAGTACAGACTATTGATTGTAAAGGATATGTTGCTCACTACTATTACTTAGGATCTCTCTCGGGTTTGTACATATTTTGCTGAATATTAAATAAACCTGTTAGTCTCATTTCTCGCTACAAAGACAGTTCCATTACATAACCATAGAATATTAAGTCCTCCATATCCTAATTTCTGCACGGAAATTTCATCCGGTGAAAGCAAATATACAATGTGGTTATCACATCGTAACCCAATTTCTTGGTTACTTACCGTTGTTGTATCCTGAACTTAAATTGCCTTTATATCCAGTTTCGTTTCAACTACTCGCTTTGATACCATCAGAAAGAATAGACCGTTTCAAGCGTTACGTATTTGGACGTTGGATAATTCCATTTAATTAAAAAATAAAAGCTATTCTTTTCCCTTTACCGTCAACACCAAAAAAAAACTCACCCACACCCAGAAAATAAAAAATGAGCGATATATACTTGGCAGCGCATGTTTGCTTTACTTTTATCATAATCAAGATGCATGCACGCGACAAAGAATAATGGAGTCGCGTATCCGGTAGTGGCGGCCGCTGTTCTATGTACAACTGGAGAAAATTATGAGTTTTTTTTTTATTTGCAAGCCAGCTCGGAAACAAGTACTAATACTCATTTCATTCTATCCATCCATACGCATTTTACTAACGCCTTTCAACTTTTGAATCCAACAACATACGTAGAGTGAAAGCATCAGTGGTAATTTTATTGTAGTTTCATGTTGTGAAATGTATGTAACAAATGGCTGCCAAGCAAAATTCCATTTAATTTCTCTTCCAACAGCAAGACCGAATTGGAGCAAAACCCACCCGCTGGAGTTTAGTCAAACCGATAAACTTTCTTTTCCTTGCTAAATTGACCATGTTGCTAACAAAATAAACAATATTTTATTAGCAAATGCTCCGTCCCAAACTTTAGGTTAGGAGAAAACGAAAAAAAGTAACTGATATTATAGAATAAAAACATTGATATTATTTAGCCCTCATATCTGACAGCACAGGAAAGTCAGACCAAGCTTATTTTTGCAAGTCGAGCACAAGTATAAAAAAAGTGTTATTTTATTAGCGAAGCAACACTTGAAAATTGGTAGTCCCCAGTAATTACATAGCCAGGCTTAACACCCATTTTCAAAGAAATAGATGGTTTTGATGAAGGAGAGCTTTTCTAGTTTACAGTCGAAGTTATAAAAACATAGTGCAACGAAAAATGCTATGAAGCTCTTGAAATAGCTTTTTATACAAAAAAACACGGTCATTTTCCATCATTGTTTTGCAACCTTTTTATAGCATGCATGCACCGAAATTGTTTGAAGCGCACAGTAATACTCATTTTATCCTCCTGTTTCTATTACTACTGCTAGCTCAATATGTGCTATATGCATGTTGGGTGGGAAAACGGAAATAGAAAAGCAAAGGAGTGTGTTATTTGGGCAAAGATAAAAAACCAGTACGCAAAGCAACACATACTTGAAGAACAAACAACAGCTTTATCATAGTAAACACCACAAAAAGATGGCTACTAATAGAGTATATAAGTTTCCAGCTAAATACGAAAAAAGGTATTGAAACTGTATACAAACAAAGCTGGTGAAAGAAGATGAAAGCCTTTCTCTCAGAGATGTCTATAAGGTTGTGGGATATGACTAGGGAAAAAAGGTCATGTGTGCAAACACTTTCAAGCTCTAGAGTAGTGTTTGCATTATAAAAGCATCAAGTATCAATATTCCAGAAAAGTTTGGTCCATGAACTGAGCCGAGACTGGGTAATCAGTGGTAAGCCACTGGAAACGAGCGTGNAAGTATCAATATTCCAGAAAAGTTTGGTCCATGAACTGAGCCGAGACTGGGTAATCAGTGGTAAGCCACTGGAAACGAGCGTGTTTGGGATATAGCAAAGTTTTTTTTTCTAGAGAAAAAAAAATACATAATCACGAAAGGTTAGGAAAAAAAGTGTTTACATACAAAAGCTTACAACGGTCGACAAAAGAATTATTGGATGGGATGCGAGAGAAAAAAATCTGGTTGAAGGTGAGCTTCTAAAGAAGCATATGGAATTCAAAGACTTTTTTCCCCTCTATTTGCGAATTCATCCCGTAACCATACTGGCATCTGGTGTTGGGTTTTAAAGTGGTCTTACTCAAACTACAAGTCAAACTGTATAAGGAAAGTATGCAAAGAATGTGTTTGAAAAACAAGAAGGTCTAGGAAGGCTAAAATTTGAAGGTTACAAAAAATGTAAATATTCTACTATAACAAAAGTATGCTCTGATGAGTAGGTGAAACTATGTATGAATGGTCTACTAGTATACATTACCCACCTTTGGTAGTCAGTAGTGGTCTTGCGGGAATATATTAGCTATCTAATCAGCTTATCATAACAGAATTCTGGATTCCAATAATGCTCTATAGATAAACAAACTTGAGCTACAACAACAAAACTAAGGATTTTTTGATTCAGCATATTCCAAAAGGATTACGCCTATTGGACTACTTGTGGTGTGGGTAATCATAACGTGCACAAAGAAGTTATTAATGTGCGCCGAGAGACTTATCCTATCGGACCCCGCAAAAAATATCAGTAGCTCTAGCTAAGTACTCGCAGAAACGGTTAATATTTTCCTGTTGGAAATAGCAAAACACATAGGCGTAAGAGAAAGGGCTATTAACTATGATATGCAGATTCAGTATACTTGTAAATTTTCCTGAATATGAATCCTTCAGCGTATCAAGGTGTGAATATAAATCTCATGAATAAAATTTTATTATGATAACTGGAAGCAAATGTTGCCACCCAAAAATCAACTCAAAGCTGACTAGCGAAACGTGATGCTAAAGAGTCAATAGATCAGATATTCCTTTCCGCCATTGCTTTCACTGTAGCCATGACTACGATACATAATCTATTTGGAACGCCGCCTCCGCTAGGTTCTCAAATGAACTAACAATAGCCGAAACAGGGCTAGTATTACACAAACGTTTTTTGCTCAACTTTCTCCTGAAAATGGCTTG